>JANUFT010000397.1:180000-242870 GCA_037127435.1 Epinephelus malabaricus | reverse complement strand
GGGGAGTGGCCATCCACAGGGTGGACAGTGCACCTCGGGGACCACATCAGTGGTTCCTGTTCAGTCCCCTAACCTAACCTTGCCAGTGGCCTCCTGTGGTGTGGTCGCCCTCCCTCCCCCCATACCAAGCTAAGCTAAGCTACAGCCCCCTACTCTTACCCGACCCCCTAACCCAATTGGAAATCCTAACCCTAACCATCCCCTTAATTGAATTTTTGTCTAGCCCCATTTGTGGTAACCCTGGCCCCTGATTCTGTTCCTAATTTATTCCCAACCCTGTACCAGACCCCAAACCCTAACCCTGACCCGTAAATTGACCCTAGAGGTCCCTATAATGAGCCAAGTAGGCCATTAGCATTTATTTAATTCCGTATATAGCCGCTGGCCTAGTCCACCAGTTCAGGCAAAGTTATATATACGAGGTACGCAAGGTTAAAAATAACAGTCACCGGTTGGAGGTAAAGGATGGAGGATGAGTATAGGGAAGGAAAGGAAGAAGGAAAGGGAAGAAGGGTAGTAAGGTTAAATAAATTCATTAATTAGTAAACACATAAATACAAATTCATAGGGGAATATAGTTTATTGACAGGGTTAAAAACAAGTTAAAAAACACATTGAAGACAAACAAGTTCATAGTAAACACTTTAAAAACAACTTATTAAAATACAAACAACTTAAAAACAAGCTAAAAACAAGTTAGTTCATTTGGATAACAATTCATAAAGTTAATTTAACGCAGCTAGGGAAGAGTATAAAAGGGAGACAAGCACAGAGTTCATTCAGTTTGGCACAGATCATGGAGGGAGCAACATCTCCCCAGCATACTTACCTGAGTACTTACCTGAAGGTCGGCGAAGCCTGAAGAAGTCCCAATCCAGACGAAACGTCGCGCGAGAGCCACCTGAAAAAGAGAAAAAAACAAATAGGTTAAAACAACACATACATAAACAACAATATATAAAGCCAAACAATAAACAACAAAAAACCAAAAAAATGGAAAACTAAAAAAACAAAAAAACAGCATAAAGAAGCAAAAATAATACTTGATATAAAATTTAATTTAAGATAAATAATATTTAATTCAAAAACAAATACGTTATAGAATATATACACCGCTCAAAAAAAACCTCAGTTTAGAAGATGGGAATGGGGGAGTGGCCATCCACAGGGTGGACAGTGCACCTCGGGGACCACATCAGTGGTTCCTGTTCAGTCCCCTAACCTAACCTTGCCAGTGGCCTCCTGTGGTGTGGTCGCCCTCCCTCCCCCCATACCAAGCTAAGCTAAGCTACAGCCCCCTACTCTTACCCGACCCCCTAACCCAATTGGAAATCCTAACCCTAACCATCCCCTTAATTGAATTTTTGTCTAGCCCCATTTGTGGTAACCCTGGCCCCTGATTCTGTTCCTAATTTATTCCCAACCCTGTACCAGACCCCAAACCCTAACCCTGACCCGTAAATTGACCCTAGAGGTCCCTATAATGAGCCAAGTAGGCCATTAGCATTTATTTAATTCCGTATATAGCCGCTGGCCTAGTCCACCAGTTCAGGCAAAGTTATATATACGAGGTACGCAAGGTTAAAAATAACAGTCACCGGTTGGAGGTAAAGGATGGAGGATGAGTATAGGGAAGGAAAGGAAGAAGGAAAGGGAAGAAGGGTAGTAAGGTTAAATAAATTCATTAATTAGTAAACACATAAATACAAATTCATAGGGGAATATAGTTTATTGACAGGGTTAAAAACAAGTTAAAAAACACATTGAAGACAAACAAGTTCATAGTAAACACTTTAAAAACAACTTATTAAAATACAAACAACTTAAAAACAAGCTAAAAACAAGTTAGTTCATTTGGATAACAATTCATAAAGTTAATTTAACGCAGCTAGGGAAGAGTATAAAAGGGAGACAAGCACAGAGTTCATTCAGTTTGGCACAGATCATGGAGGGAGCAACATCTCCCCAGCATACTTACCTGAGTACTTACCTGAAGGTCGGCGAAGCCTGAAGAAGTCCCAATCCAGACGAAACGTCGCGCGAGAGCCACCTGAAAAAGAGAAAAAAACAAATAGGTTAAAACAACACATACATAAACAACAATATATAAAGCCAAACAATAAACAACAAAAAACCAAAAAAATGGAAAACTAAAAAAACAAAAAAACAGCATAAAGAAGCAAAAATAATACTTGATATAAAATTTAATTTAAGATAAATAATATTTAATTCAAAAACAAATACGTTATAGAATATATACACCGCTCAAAAAAAACCTCAGTTTAGAAGATGGGAATGGGGGAGTGGCCATCCACAGGGTGGACAGTGCACCTCGGGGACCACATCAGTGGTTCCTGTTCAGTCCCCTAACCTAACCTTGCCAGTGGCCTCCTGTGGTGTGGTCGCCCTCCCTCCCCCCATACCAAGCTAAGCTAAGCTACAGCCCCCTACTCTTACCCGACCCCCTAACCCAATTGGAAATCCTAACCCTAACCATCCCCTTAATTGAATTTTTGTCTAGCCCCATTTGTGGTAACCCTGGCCCCTGATTCTGTTCCTAATTTATTCCCAACCCTGTACCAGACCCCAAACCCTAACCCTGACCCGTAAATTGACCCTAGAGGTCCCTATAATGAGCCAAGTAGGCCATTAGCATTTATTTAATTCCGTATATAGCCGCTGGCCTAGTCCACCAGTTCAGGCAAAGTTATATATACGAGGTACGCAAGGTTAAAAATAACAGTCACCGGTTGGAGGTAAAGGATGGAGGATGAGTATAGGGAAGGAAAGGAAGAAGGAAAGGGAAGAAGGGTAGTAAGGTTAAATAAATTCATTAATTAGTAAACACATAAATACAAATTCATAGGGGAATATAGTTTATTGACAGGGTTAAAAACAAGTTAAAAAACACATTGAAGACAAACAAGTTCATAGTAAACACTTTAAAAACAACTTATTAAAATACAAACAACTTAAAAACAAGCTAAAAACAAGTTAGTTCATTTGGATAACAATTCATAAAGTTAATTTAACGCAGCTAGGGAAGAGTATAAAAGGGAGACAAGCACAGAGTTCATTCAGTTTGGCACAGATCATGGAGGGAGCAACATCTCCCCAGCATACTTACCTGAGTACTTACCTGAAGGTCGGCGAAGCCTGAAGAAGTCCCAATCCAGACGAAACGTCGCGCGAGAGCCACCTGAAAAAGAGAAAAAAACAAATAGGTTAAAACAACACATACATAAACAACAATATATAAAGCCAAACAATAAACAACAAAAAACCAAAAAAATGGAAAACTAAAAAAACAAAAAAACAGCATAAAGAAGCAAAAATAATACTTGATATAAAATTTAATTTAAGATAAATAATATTTAATTCAAAAACAAATACGTTATAGAATATATACACCGCTCAAAAAAAACCTCAGTTTAGAAGATGGGAATGGGGGAGTGGCCATCCACAGGGTGGACAGTGCACCTCGGGGACCACATCAGTGGTTCCTGTTCAGTCCCCTAACCTAACCTTGCCAGTGGCCTCCTGTGGTGTGGTCGCCCTCCCTCCCCCCATACCAAGCTAAGCTAAGCTACAGCCCCCTACTCTTACCCGACCCCCTAACCCAATTGGAAATCCTAACCCTAACCATCCCCTTAATTGAATTTTTGTCTAGCCCCATTTGTGGTAACCCTGGCCCCTGATTCTGTTCCTAATTTATTCCCAACCCTGTACCAGACCCCAAACCCTAACCCTGACCCGTAAATTGACCCTAGAGGTCCCTATAATGAGCCAAGTAGGCCATTAGCATTTATTTAATTCCGTATATAGCCGCTGGCCTAGTCCACCAGTTCAGGCAAAGTTATATATACGAGGTACGCAAGGTTAAAAATAACAGTCACCGGTTGGAGGTAAAGGATGGAGGATGAGTATAGGGAAGGAAAGGAAGAAGGAAAGGGAAGAAGGGTAGTAAGGTTAAATAAATTCATTAATTAGTAAACACATAAATACAAATTCATAGGGGAATATAGTTTATTGACAGGGTTAAAAACAAGTTAAAAAACACATTGAAGACAAACAAGTTCATAGTAAACACTTTAAAAACAACTTATTAAAATACAAACAACTTAAAAACAAGCTAAAAACAAGTTAGTTCATTTGGATAACAATTCATAAAGTTAATTTAACGCAGCTAGGGAAGAGTATAAAAGGGAGACAAGCACAGAGTTCATTCAGTTTGGCACAGATCATGGAGGGAGCAACATCTCCCCAGCATACTTACCTGAGTACTTACCTGAAGGTCGGCGAAGCCTGAAGAAGTCCCAATCCAGACGAAACGTCGCGCGAGAGCCACCTGAAAAAGAGAAAAAAACAAATAGGTTAAAACAACACATACATAAACAACAATATATAAAGCCAAACAATAAACAACAAAAAACCAAAAAAATGGAAAACTAAAAAAACAAAAAAACAGCATAAAGAAGCAAAAATAATACTTGATATAAAATTTAATTTAAGATAAATAATATTTAATTCAAAAACAAATACGTTATAGAATATATACACCGCTCAAAAAAAACCTCAGTTTAGAAGATGGGAATGGGGGAGTGGCCATCCACAGGGTGGACAGTGCACCTCGGGGACCACATCAGTGGTTCCTGTTCAGTCCCCTAACCTAACCTTGCCAGTGGCCTCCTGTGGTGTGGTCGCCCTCCCTCCCCCCATACCAAGCTAAGCTAAGCTACAGCCCCCTACTCTTACCCGACCCCCTAACCCAATTGGAAATCCTAACCCTAACCATCCCCTTAATTGAATTTTTGTCTAGCCCCATTTGTGGTAACCCTGGCCCCTGATTCTGTTCCTAATTTATTCCCAACCCTGTACCAGACCCCAAACCCTAACCCTGACCCGTAAATTGACCCTAGAGGTCCCTATAATGAGCCAAGTAGGCCATTAGCATTTATTTAATTCCGTATATAGCCGCTGGCCTAGTCCACCAGTTCAGGCAAAGTTATATATACGAGGTACGCAAGGTTAAAAATAACAGTCACCGGTTGGAGGTAAAGGATGGAGGATGAGTATAGGGAAGGAAAGGAAGAAGGAAAGGGAAGAAGGGTAGTAAGGTTAAATAAATTCATTAATTAGTAAACACATAAATACAAATTCATAGGGGAATATAGTTTATTGACAGGGTTAAAAACAAGTTAAAAAACACATTGAAGACAAACAAGTTCATAGTAAACACTTTAAAAACAACTTATTAAAATACAAACAACTTAAAAACAAGCTAAAAACAAGTTAGTTCATTTGGATAACAATTCATAAAGTTAATTTAACGCAGCTAGGGAAGAGTATAAAAGGGAGACAAGCACAGAGTTCATTCAGTTTGGCACAGATCATGGAGGGAGCAACATCTCCCCAGCATACTTACCTGAGTACTTACCTGAAGGTCGGCGAAGCCTGAAGAAGTCCCAATCCAGACGAAACGTCGCGCGAGAGCCACCTGAAAAAGAGAAAAAAACAAATAGGTTAAAACAACACATACATAAACAACAATATATAAAGCCAAACAATAAACAACAAAAAACCAAAAAAATGGAAAACTAAAAAAACAAAAAAACAGCATAAAGAAGCAAAAATAATACTTGATATAAAATTTAATTTAAGATAAATAATATTTAATTCAAAAACAAATACGTTATAGAATATATACACCGCTCAAAAAAAACCTCAGTTTAGAAGATGGGAATGGGGGAGTGGCCATCCACAGGGTGGACAGTGCACCTCGGGGACCACATCAGTGGTTCCTGTTCAGTCCCCTAACCTAACCTTGCCAGTGGCCTCCTGTGGTGTGGTCGCCCTCCCTCCCCCCATACCAAGCTAAGCTAAGCTACAGCCCCCTACTCTTACCCGACCCCCTAACCCAATTGGAAATCCTAACCCTAACCATCCCCTTAATTGAATTTTTGTCTAGCCCCATTTGTGGTAACCCTGGCCCCTGATTCTGTTCCTAATTTATTCCCAACCCTGTACCAGACCCCAAACCCTAACCCTGACCCGTAAATTGACCCTAGAGGTCCCTATAATGAGCCAAGTAGGCCATTAGCATTTATTTAATTCCGTATATAGCCGCTGGCCTAGTCCACCAGTTCAGGCAAAGTTATATATACGAGGTACGCAAGGTTAAAAATAACAGTCACCGGTTGGAGGTAAAGGATGGAGGATGAGTATAGGGAAGGAAAGGAAGAAGGAAAGGGAAGAAGGGTAGTAAGGTTAAATAAATTCATTAATTAGTAAACACATAAATACAAATTCATAGGGGAATATAGTTTATTGACAGGGTTAAAAACAAGTTAAAAAACACATTGAAGACAAACAAGTTCATAGTAAACACTTTAAAAACAACTTATTAAAATACAAACAACTTAAAAACAAGCTAAAAACAAGTTAGTTCATTTGGATAACAATTCATAAAGTTAATTTAACGCAGCTAGGGAAGAGTATAAAAGGGAGACAAGCACAGAGTTCATTCAGTTTGGCACAGATCATGGAGGGAGCAACATCTCCCCAGCATACTTACCTGAGTACTTACCTGAAGGTCGGCGAAGCCTGAAGAAGTCCCAATCCAGACGAAACGTCGCGCGAGAGCCACCTGAAAAAGAGAAAAAAACAAATAGGTTAAAACAACACATACATAAACAACAATATATAAAGCCAAACAATAAACAACAAAAAACCAAAAAAATGGAAAACTAAAAAAACAAAAAAACAGCATAAAGAAGCAAAAATAATACTTGATATAAAATTTAATTTAAGATAAATAATATTTAATTCAAAAACAAATACGTTATAGAATATATACACCGCTCAAAAAAAACCTCAGTTTAGAAGATGGGAATGGGGGAGTGGCCATCCACAGGGTGGACAGTGCACCTCGGGGACCACATCAGTGGTTCCTGTTCAGTCCCCTAACCTAACCTTGCCAGTGGCCTCCTGTGGTGTGGTCGCCCTCCCTCCCCCCATACCAAGCTAAGCTAAGCTACAGCCCCCTACTCTTACCCGACCCCCTAACCCAATTGGAAATCCTAACCCTAACCATCCCCTTAATTGAATTTTTGTCTAGCCCCATTTGTGGTAACCCTGGCCCCTGATTCTGTTCCTAATTTATTCCCAACCCTGTACCAGACCCCAAACCCTAACCCTGACCCGTAAATTGACCCTAGAGGTCCCTATAATGAGCCAAGTAGGCCATTAGCATTTATTTAATTCCGTATATAGCCGCTGGCCTAGTCCACCAGTTCAGGCAAAGTTATATATACGAGGTACGCAAGGTTAAAAATAACAGTCACCGGTTGGAGGTAAAGGATGGAGGATGAGTATAGGGAAGGAAAGGAAGAAGGAAAGGGAAGAAGGGTAGTAAGGTTAAATAAATTCATTAATTAGTAAACACATAAATACAAATTCATAGGGGAATATAGTTTATTGACAGGGTTAAAAACAAGTTAAAAAACACATTGAAGACAAACAAGTTCATAGTAAACACTTTAAAAACAACTTATTAAAATACAAACAACTTAAAAACAAGCTAAAAACAAGTTAGTTCATTTGGATAACAATTCATAAAGTTAATTTAACGCAGCTAGGGAAGAGTATAAAAGGGAGACAAGCACAGAGTTCATTCAGTTTGGCACAGATCATGGAGGGAGCAACATCTCCCCAGCATACTTACCTGAGTACTTACCTGAAGGTCGGCGAAGCCTGAAGAAGTCCCAATCCAGACGAAACGTCGCGCGAGAGCCACCTGAAAAAGAGAAAAAAACAAATAGGTTAAAACAACACATACATAAACAACAATATATAAAGCCAAACAATAAACAACAAAAAACCAAAAAAATGGAAAACTAAAAAAACAAAAAAACAGCATAAAGAAGCAAAAATAATACTTGATATAAAATTTAATTTAAGATAAATAATATTTAATTCAAAAACAAATACGTTATAGAATATATACACCGCTCAAAAAAAACCTCAGTTTAGAAGATGGGAATGGGGGAGTGGCCATCCACAGGGTGGACAGTGCACCTCGGGGACCACATCAGTGGTTCCTGTTCAGTCCCCTAACCTAACCTTGCCAGTGGCCTCCTGTGGTGTGGTCGCCCTCCCTCCCCCCATACCAAGCTAAGCTAAGCTACAGCCCCCTACTCTTACCCGACCCCCTAACCCAATTGGAAATCCTAACCCTAACCATCCCCTTAATTGAATTTTTGTCTAGCCCCATTTGTGGTAACCCTGGCCCCTGATTCTGTTCCTAATTTATTCCCAACCCTGTACCAGACCCCAAACCCTAACCCTGACCCGTAAATTGACCCTAGAGGTCCCTATAATGAGCCAAGTAGGCCATTAGCATTTATTTAATTCCGTATATAGCCGCTGGCCTAGTCCACCAGTTCAGGCAAAGTTATATATACGAGGTACGCAAGGTTAAAAATAACAGTCACCGGTTGGAGGTAAAGGATGGAGGATGAGTATAGGGAAGGAAAGGAAGAAGGAAAGGGAAGAAGGGTAGTAAGGTTAAATAAATTCATTAATTAGTAAACACATAAATACAAATTCATAGGGGAATATAGTTTATTGACAGGGTTAAAAACAAGTTAAAAAACACATTGAAGACAAACAAGTTCATAGTAAACACTTTAAAAACAACTTATTAAAATACAAACAACTTAAAAACAAGCTAAAAACAAGTTAGTTCATTTGGATAACAATTCATAAAGTTAATTTAACGCAGCTAGGGAAGAGTATAAAAGGGAGACAAGCACAGAGTTCATTCAGTTTGGCACAGATCATGGAGGGAGCAACATCTCCCCAGCATACTTACCTGAGTACTTACCTGAAGGTCGGCGAAGCCTGAAGAAGTCCCAATCCAGACGAAACGTCGCGCGAGAGCCACCTGAAAAAGAGAAAAAAACAAATAGGTTAAAACAACACATACATAAACAACAATATATAAAGCCAAACAATAAACAACAAAAAACCAAAAAAATGGAAAACTAAAAAAACAAAAAAACAGCATAAAGAAGCAAAAATAATACTTGATATAAAATTTAATTTAAGATAAATAATATTTAATTCAAAAACAAATACGTTATAGAATATATACACCGCTCAAAAAAAACCTCAGTTTAGAAGATGGGAATGGGGGAGTGGCCATCCACAGGGTGGACAGTGCACCTCGGGGACCACATCAGTGGTTCCTGTTCAGTCCCCTAACCTAACCTTGCCAGTGGCCTCCTGTGGTGTGGTCGCCCTCCCTCCCCCCATACCAAGCTAAGCTAAGCTACAGCCCCCTACTCTTACCCGACCCCCTAACCCAATTGGAAATCCTAACCCTAACCATCCCCTTAATTGAATTTTTGTCTAGCCCCATTTGTGGTAACCCTGGCCCCTGATTCTGTTCCTAATTTATTCCCAACCCTGTACCAGACCCCAAACCCTAACCCTGACCCGTAAATTGACCCTAGAGGTCCCTATAATGAGCCAAGTAGGCCATTAGCATTTATTTAATTCCGTATATAGCCGCTGGCCTAGTCCACCAGTTCAGGCAAAGTTATATATACGAGGTACGCAAGGTTAAAAATAACAGTCACCGGTTGGAGGTAAAGGATGGAGGATGAGTATAGGGAAGGAAAGGAAGAAGGAAAGGGAAGAAGGGTAGTAAGGTTAAATAAATTCATTAATTAGTAAACACATAAATACAAATTCATAGGGGAATATAGTTTATTGACAGGGTTAAAAACAAGTTAAAAAACACATTGAAGACAAACAAGTTCATAGTAAACACTTTAAAAACAACTTATTAAAATACAAACAACTTAAAAACAAGCTAAAAACAAGTTAGTTCATTTGGATAACAATTCATAAAGTTAATTTAACGCAGCTAGGGAAGAGTATAAAAGGGAGACAAGCACAGAGTTCATTCAGTTTGGCACAGATCATGGAGGGAGCAACATCTCCCCAGCATACTTACCTGAGTACTTACCTGAAGGTCGGCGAAGCCTGAAGAAGTCCCAATCCAGACGAAACGTCGCGCGAGAGCCACCTGAAAAAGAGAAAAAAACAAATAGGTTAAAACAACACATACATAAACAACAATATATAAAGCCAAACAATAAACAACAAAAAACCAAAAAAATGGAAAACTAAAAAAACAAAAAAACAGCATAAAGAAGCAAAAATAATACTTGATATAAAATTTAATTTAAGATAAATAATATTTAATTCAAAAACAAATACGTTATAGAATATATACACCGCTCAAAAAAAACCTCAGTTTAGAAGATGGGAATGGGGGAGTGGCCATCCACAGGGTGGACAGTGCACCTCGGGGACCACATCAGTGGTTCCTGTTCAGTCCCCTAACCTAACCTTGCCAGTGGCCTCCTGTGGTGTGGTCGCCCTCCCTCCCCCCATACCAAGCTAAGCTAAGCTACAGCCCCCTACTCTTACCCGACCCCCTAACCCAATTGGAAATCCTAACCCTAACCATCCCCTTAATTGAATTTTTGTCTAGCCCCATTTGTGGTAACCCTGGCCCCTGATTCTGTTCCTAATTTATTCCCAACCCTGTACCAGACCCCAAACCCTAACCCTGACCCGTAAATTGACCCTAGAGGTCCCTATAATGAGCCAAGTAGGCCATTAGCATTTATTTAATTCCGTATATAGCCGCTGGCCTAGTCCACCAGTTCAGGCAAAGTTATATATACGAGGTACGCAAGGTTAAAAATAACAGTCACCGGTTGGAGGTAAAGGATGGAGGATGAGTATAGGGAAGGAAAGGAAGAAGGAAAGGGAAGAAGGGTAGTAAGGTTAAATAAATTCATTAATTAGTAAACACATAAATACAAATTCATAGGGGAATATAGTTTATTGACAGGGTTAAAAACAAGTTAAAAAACACATTGAAGACAAACAAGTTCATAGTAAACACTTTAAAAACAACTTATTAAAATACAAACAACTTAAAAACAAGCTAAAAACAAGTTAGTTCATTTGGATAACAATTCATAAAGTTAATTTAACGCAGCTAGGGAAGAGTATAAAAGGGAGACAAGCACAGAGTTCATTCAGTTTGGCACAGATCATGGAGGGAGCAACATCTCCCCAGCATACTTACCTGAGTACTTACCTGAAGGTCGGCGAAGCCTGAAGAAGTCCCAATCCAGACGAAACGTCGCGCGAGAGCCACCTGAAAAAGAGAAAAAAACAAATAGGTTAAAACAACACATACATAAACAACAATATATAAAGCCAAACAATAAACAACAAAAAACCAAAAAAATGGAAAACTAAAAAAACAAAAAAACAGCATAAAGAAGCAAAAATAATACTTGATATAAAATTTAATTTAAGATAAATAATATTTAATTCAAAAACAAATACGTTATAGAATATATACACCGCTCAAAAAAAACCTCAGTTTAGAAGATGGGAATGGGGGAGTGGCCATCCACAGGGTGGACAGTGCACCTCGGGGACCACATCAGTGGTTCCTGTTCAGTCCCCTAACCTAACCTTGCCAGTGGCCTCCTGTGGTGTGGTCGCCCTCCCTCCCCCCATACCAAGCTAAGCTAAGCTACAGCCCCCTACTCTTACCCGACCCCCTAACCCAATTGGAAATCCTAACCCTAACCATCCCCTTAATTGAATTTTTGTCTAGCCCCATTTGTGGTAACCCTGGCCCCTGATTCTGTTCCTAATTTATTCCCAACCCTGTACCAGACCCCAAACCCTAACCCTGACCCGTAAATTGACCCTAGAGGTCCCTATAATGAGCCAAGTAGGCCATTAGCATTTATTTAATTCCGTATATAGCCGCTGGCCTAGTCCACCAGTTCAGGCAAAGTTATATATACGAGGTACGCAAGGTTAAAAATAACAGTCACCGGTTGGAGGTAAAGGATGGAGGATGAGTATAGGGAAGGAAAGGAAGAAGGAAAGGGAAGAAGGGTAGTAAGGTTAAATAAATTCATTAATTAGTAAACACATAAATACAAATTCATAGGGGAATATAGTTTATTGACAGGGTTAAAAACAAGTTAAAAAACACATTGAAGACAAACAAGTTCATAGTAAACACTTTAAAAACAACTTATTAAAATACAAACAACTTAAAAACAAGCTAAAAACAAGTTAGTTCATTTGGATAACAATTCATAAAGTTAATTTAACGCAGCTAGGGAAGAGTATAAAAGGGAGACAAGCACAGAGTTCATTCAGTTTGGCACAGATCATGGAGGGAGCAACATCTCCCCAGCATACTTACCTGAGTACTTACCTGAAGGTCGGCGAAGCCTGAAGAAGTCCCAATCCAGACGAAACGTCGCGCGAGAGCCACCTGAAAAAGAGAAAAAAACAAATAGGTTAAAACAACACATACATAAACAACAATATATAAAGCCAAACAATAAACAACAAAAAACCAAAAAAATGGAAAACTAAAAAAACAAAAAAACAGCATAAAGAAGCAAAAATAATACTTGATATAAAATTTAATTTAAGATAAATAATATTTAATTCAAAAACAAATACGTTATAGAATATATACACCGCTCAAAAAAAACCTCAGTTTAGAAGATGGGAATGGGGGAGTGGCCATCCACAGGGTGGACAGTGCACCTCGGGGACCACATCAGTGGTTCCTGTTCAGTCCCCTAACCTAACCTTGCCAGTGGCCTCCTGTGGTGTGGTCGCCCTCCCTCCCCCCATACCAAGCTAAGCTAAGCTACAGCCCCCTACTCTTACCCGACCCCCTAACCCAATTGGAAATCCTAACCCTAACCATCCCCTTAATTGAATTTTTGTCTAGCCCCATTTGTGGTAACCCTGGCCCCTGATTCTGTTCCTAATTTATTCCCAACCCTGTACCAGACCCCAAACCCTAACCCTGACCCGTAAATTGACCCTAGAGGTCCCTATAATGAGCCAAGTAGGCCATTAGCATTTATTTAATTCCGTATATAGCCGCTGGCCTAGTCCACCAGTTCAGGCAAAGTTATATATACGAGGTACGCAAGGTTAAAAATAACAGTCACCGGTTGGAGGTAAAGGATGGAGGATGAGTATAGGGAAGGAAAGGAAGAAGGAAAGGGAAGAAGGGTAGTAAGGTTAAATAAATTCATTAATTAGTAAACACATAAATACAAATTCATAGGGGAATATAGTTTATTGACAGGGTTAAAAACAAGTTAAAAAACACATTGAAGACAAACAAGTTCATAGTAAACACTTTAAAAACAACTTATTAAAATACAAACAACTTAAAAACAAGCTAAAAACAAGTTAGTTCATTTGGATAACAATTCATAAAGTTAATTTAACGCAGCTAGGGAAGAGTATAAAAGGGAGACAAGCACAGAGTTCATTCAGTTTGGCACAGATCATGGAGGGAGCAACATCTCCCCAGCATACTTACCTGAGTACTTACCTGAAGGTCGGCGAAGCCTGAAGAAGTCCCAATCCAGACGAAACGTCGCGCGAGAGCCACCTGAAAAAGAGAAAAAAACAAATAGGTTAAAACAACACATACATAAACAACAATATATAAAGCCAAACAATAAACAACAAAAAACCAAAAAAATGGAAAACTAAAAAAACAAAAAAACAGCATAAAGAAGCAAAAATAATACTTGATATAAAATTTAATTTAAGATAAATAATATTTAATTCAAAAACAAATACGTTATAGAATATATACACCGCTCAAAAAAAACCTCAGTTTAGAAGATGGGAATGGGGGAGTGGCCATCCACAGGGTGGACAGTGCACCTCGGGGACCACATCAGTGGTTCCTGTTCAGTCCCCTAACCTAACCTTGCCAGTGGCCTCCTGTGGTGTGGTCGCCCTCCCTCCCCCCATACCAAGCTAAGCTAAGCTACAGCCCCCTACTCTTACCCGACCCCCTAACCCAATTGGAAATCCTAACCCTAACCATCCCCTTAATTGAATTTTTGTCTAGCCCCATTTGTGGTAACCCTGGCCCCTGATTCTGTTCCTAATTTATTCCCAACCCTGTACCAGACCCCAAACCCTAACCCTGACCCGTAAATTGACCCTAGAGGTCCCTATAATGAGCCAAGTAGGCCATTAGCATTTATTTAATTCCGTATATAGCCGCTGGCCTAGTCCACCAGTTCAGGCAAAGTTATATATACGAGGTACGCAAGGTTAAAAATAACAGTCACCGGTTGGAGGTAAAGGATGGAGGATGAGTATAGGGAAGGAAAGGAAGAAGGAAAGGGAAGAAGGGTAGTAAGGTTAAATAAATTCATTAATTAGTAAACACATAAATACAAATTCATAGGGGAATATAGTTTATTGACAGGGTTAAAAACAAGTTAAAAAACACATTGAAGACAAACAAGTTCATAGTAAACACTTTAAAAACAACTTATTAAAATACAAACAACTTAAAAACAAGCTAAAAACAAGTTAGTTCATTTGGATAACAATTCATAAAGTTAATTTAACGCAGCTAGGGAAGAGTATAAAAGGGAGACAAGCACAGAGTTCATTCAGTTTGGCACAGATCATGGAGGGAGCAACATCTCCCCAGCATACTTACCTGAGTACTTACCTGAAGGTCGGCGAAGCCTGAAGAAGTCCCAATCCAGACGAAACGTCGCGCGAGAGCCACCTGAAAAAGAGAAAAAAACAAATAGGTTAAAACAACACATACATAAACAACAATATATAAAGCCAAACAATAAACAACAAAAAACCAAAAAAATGGAAAACTAAAAAAACAAAAAAACAGCATAAAGAAGCAAAAATAATACTTGATATAAAATTTAATTTAAGATAAATAATATTTAATTCAAAAACAAATACGTTATAGAATATATACACCGCTCAAAAAAAACCTCAGTTTAGAAGATGGGAATGGGGGAGTGGCCATCCACAGGGTGGACAGTGCACCTCGGGGACCACATCAGTGGTTCCTGTTCAGTCCCCTAACCTAACCTTGCCAGTGGCCTCCTGTGGTGTGGTCGCCCTCCCTCCCCCCATACCAAGCTAAGCTAAGCTACAGCCCCCTACTCTTACCCGACCCCCTAACCCAATTGGAAATCCTAACCCTAACCATCCCCTTAATTGAATTTTTGTCTAGCCCCATTTGTGGTAACCCTGGCCCCTGATTCTGTTCCTAATTTATTCCCAACCCTGTACCAGACCCCAAACCCTAACCCTGACCCGTAAATTGACCCTAGAGGTCCCTATAATGAGCCAAGTAGGCCATTAGCATTTATTTAATTCCGTATATAGCCGCTGGCCTAGTCCACCAGTTCAGGCAAAGTTATATATACGAGGTACGCAAGGTTAAAAATAACAGTCACCGGTTGGAGGTAAAGGATGGAGGATGAGTATAGGGAAGGAAAGGAAGAAGGAAAGGGAAGAAGGGTAGTAAGGTTAAATAAATTCATTAATTAGTAAACACATAAATACAAATTCATAGGGGAATATAGTTTATTGACAGGGTTAAAAACAAGTTAAAAAACACATTGAAGACAAACAAGTTCATAGTAAACACTTTAAAAACAACTTATTAAAATACAAACAACTTAAAAACAAGCTAAAAACAAGTTAGTTCATTTGGATAACAATTCATAAAGTTAATTTAACGCAGCTAGGGAAGAGTATAAAAGGGAGACAAGCACAGAGTTCATTCAGTTTGGCACAGATCATGGAGGGAGCAACATCTCCCCAGCATACTTACCTGAGTACTTACCTGAAGGTCGGCGAAGCCTGAAGAAGTCCCAATCCAGACGAAACGTCGCGCGAGAGCCACCTGAAAAAGAGAAAAAAACAAATAGGTTAAAACAACACATACATAAACAACAATATATAAAGCCAAACAATAAACAACAAAAAACCAAAAAAATGGAAAACTAAAAAAACAAAAAAACAGCATAAAGAAGCAAAAATAATACTTGATATAAAATTTAATTTAAGATAAATAATATTTAATTCAAAAACAAATACGTTATAGAATATATACACCGCTCAAAAAAAACCTCAGTTTAGAAGATGGGAATGGGGGAGTGGCCATCCACAGGGTGGACAGTGCACCTCGGGGACCACATCAGTGGTTCCTGTTCAGTCCCCTAACCTAACCTTGCCAGTGGCCTCCTGTGGTGTGGTCGCCCTCCCTCCCCCCATACCAAGCTAAGCTAAGCTACAGCCCCCTACTCTTACCCGACCCCCTAACCCAATTGGAAATCCTAACCCTAACCATCCCCTTAATTGAATTTTTGTCTAGCCCCATTTGTGGTAACCCTGGCCCCTGATTCTGTTCCTAATTTATTCCCAACCCTGTACCAGACCCCAAACCCTAACCCTGACCCGTAAATTGACCCTAGAGGTCCCTATAATGAGCCAAGTAGGCCATTAGCATTTATTTAATTCCGTATATAGCCGCTGGCCTAGTCCACCAGTTCAGGCAAAGTTATATATACGAGGTACGCAAGGTTAAAAATAACAGTCACCGGTTGGAGGTAAAGGATGGAGGATGAGTATAGGGAAGGAAAGGAAGAAGGAAAGGGAAGAAGGGTAGTAAGGTTAAATAAATTCATTAATTAGTAAACACATAAATACAAATTCATAGGGGAATATAGTTTATTGACAGGGTTAAAAACAAGTTAAAAAACACATTGAAGACAAACAAGTTCATAGTAAACACTTTAAAAACAACTTATTAAAATACAAACAACTTAAAAACAAGCTAAAAACAAGTTAGTTCATTTGGATAACAATTCATAAAGTTAATTTAACGCAGCTAGGGAAGAGTATAAAAGGGAGACAAGCACAGAGTTCATTCAGTTTGGCACAGATCATGGAGGGAGCAACATCTCCCCAGCATACTTACCTGAGTACTTACCTGAAGGTCGGCGAAGCCTGAAGAAGTCCCAATCCAGACGAAACGTCGCGCGAGAGCCACCTGAAAAAGAGAAAAAAACAAATAGGTTAAAACAACACATACATAAACAACAATATATAAAGCCAAACAATAAACAACAAAAAACCAAAAAAATGGAAAACTAAAAAAACAAAAAAACAGCATAAAGAAGCAAAAATAATACTTGATATAAAATTTAATTTAAGATAAATAATATTTAATTCAAAAACAAATACGTTATAGAATATATACACCGCTCAAAAAAAACCTCAGTTTAGAAGATGGGAATGGGGGAGTGGCCATCCACAGGGTGGACAGTGCACCTCGGGGACCACATCAGTGGTTCCTGTTCAGTCCCCTAACCTAACCTTGCCAGTGGCCTCCTGTGGTGTGGTCGCCCTCCCTCCCCCCATACCAAGCTAAGCTAAGCTACAGCCCCCTACTCTTACCCGACCCCCTAACCCAATTGGAAATCCTAACCCTAACCATCCCCTTAATTGAATTTTTGTCTAGCCCCATTTGTGGTAACCCTGGCCCCTGATTCTGTTCCTAATTTATTCCCAACCCTGTACCAGACCCCAAACCCTAACCCTGACCCGTAAATTGACCCTAGAGGTCCCTATAATGAGCCAAGTAGGCCATTAGCATTTATTTAATTCCGTATATAGCCGCTGGCCTAGTCCACCAGTTCAGGCAAAGTTATATATACGAGGTACGCAAGGTTAAAAATAACAGTCACCGGTTGGAGGTAAAGGATGGAGGATGAGTATAGGGAAGGAAAGGAAGAAGGAAAGGGAAGAAGGGTAGTAAGGTTAAATAAATTCATTAATTAGTAAACACATAAATACAAATTCATAGGGGAATATAGTTTATTGACAGGGTTAAAAACAAGTTAAAAAACACATTGAAGACAAACAAGTTCATAGTAAACACTTTAAAAACAACTTATTAAAATACAAACAACTTAAAAACAAGCTAAAAACAAGTTAGTTCATTTGGATAACAATTCATAAAGTTAATTTAACGCAGCTAGGGAAGAGTATAAAAGGGAGACAAGCACAGAGTTCATTCAGTTTGGCACAGATCATGGAGGGAGCAACATCTCCCCAGCATACTTACCTGAGTACTTACCTGAAGGTCGGCGAAGCCTGAAGAAGTCCCAATCCAGACGAAACGTCGCGCGAGAGCCACCTGAAAAAGAGAAAAAAACAAATAGGTTAAAACAACACATACATAAACAACAATATATAAAGCCAAACAATAAACAACAAAAAACCAAAAAAATGGAAAACTAAAAAAACAAAAAAACAGCATAAAGAAGCAAAAATAATACTTGATATAAAATTTAATTTAAGATAAATAATATTTAATTCAAAAACAAATACGTTATAGAATATATACACCGCTCAAAAAAAACCTCAGTTTAGAAGATGGGAATGGGGGAGTGGCCATCCACAGGGTGGACAGTGCACCTCGGGGACCACATCAGTGGTTCCTGTTCAGTCCCCTAACCTAACCTTGCCAGTGGCCTCCTGTGGTGTGGTCGCCCTCCCTCCCCCCATACCAAGCTAAGCTAAGCTACAGCCCCCTACTCTTACCCGACCCCCTAACCCAATTGGAAATCCTAACCCTAACCATCCCCTTAATTGAATTTTTGTCTAGCCCCATTTGTGGTAACCCTGGCCCCTGATTCTGTTCCTAATTTATTCCCAACCCTGTACCAGACCCCAAACCCTAACCCTGACCCGTAAATTGACCCTAGAGGTCCCTATAATGAGCCAAGTAGGCCATTAGCATTTATTTAATTCCGTATATAGCCGCTGGCCTAGTCCACCAGTTCAGGCAAAGTTATATATACGAGGTACGCAAGGTTAAAAATAACAGTCACCGGTTGGAGGTAAAGGATGGAGGATGAGTATAGGGAAGGAAAGGAAGAAGGAAAGGGAAGAAGGGTAGTAAGGTTAAATAAATTCATTAATTAGTAAACACATAAATACAAATTCATAGGGGAATATAGTTTATTGACAGGGTTAAAAACAAGTTAAAAAACACATTGAAGACAAACAAGTTCATAGTAAACACTTTAAAAACAACTTATTAAAATACAAACAACTTAAAAACAAGCTAAAAACAAGTTAGTTCATTTGGATAACAATTCATAAAGTTAATTTAACGCAGCTAGGGAAGAGTATAAAAGGGAGACAAGCACAGAGTTCATTCAGTTTGGCACAGATCATGGAGGGAGCAACATCTCCCCAGCATACTTACCTGAGTACTTACCTGAAGGTCGGCGAAGCCTGAAGAAGTCCCAATCCAGACGAAACGTCGCGCGAGAGCCACCTGAAAAAGAGAAAAAAACAAATAGGTTAAAACAACACATACATAAACAACAATATATAAAGCCAAACAATAAACAACAAAAAACCAAAAAAATGGAAAACTAAAAAAACAAAAAAACAGCATAAAGAAGCAAAAATAATACTTGATATAAAATTTAATTTAAGATAAATAATATTTAATTCAAAAACAAATACGTTATAGAATATATACACCGCTCAAAAAAAACCTCAGTTTAGAAGATGGGAATGGGGGAGTGGCCATCCACAGGGTGGACAGTGCACCTCGGGGACCACATCAGTGGTTCCTGTTCAGTCCCCTAACCTAACCTTGCCAGTGGCCTCCTGTGGTGTGGTCGCCCTCCCTCCCCCCATACCAAGCTAAGCTAAGCTACAGCCCCCTACTCTTACCCGACCCCCTAACCCAATTGGAAATCCTAACCCTAACCATCCCCTTAATTGAATTTTTGTCTAGCCCCATTTGTGGTAACCCTGGCCCCTGATTCTGTTCCTAATTTATTCCCAACCCTGTACCAGACCCCAAACCCTAACCCTGACCCGTAAATTGACCCTAGAGGTCCCTATAATGAGCCAAGTAGGCCATTAGCATTTATTTAATTCCGTATATAGCCGCTGGCCTAGTCCACCAGTTCAGGCAAAGTTATATATACGAGGTACGCAAGGTTAAAAATAACAGTCACCGGTTGGAGGTAAAGGATGGAGGATGAGTATAGGGAAGGAAAGGAAGAAGGAAAGGGAAGAAGGGTAGTAAGGTTAAATAAATTCATTAATTAGTAAACACATAAATACAAATTCATAGGGGAATATAGTTTATTGACAGGGTTAAAAACAAGTTAAAAAACACATTGAAGACAAACAAGTTCATAGTAAACACTTTAAAAACAACTTATTAAAATACAAACAACTTAAAAACAAGCTAAAAACAAGTTAGTTCATTTGGATAACAATTCATAAAGTTAATTTAACGCAGCTAGGGAAGAGTATAAAAGGGAGACAAGCACAGAGTTCATTCAGTTTGGCACAGATCATGGAGGGAGCAACATCTCCCCAGCATACTTACCTGAGTACTTACCTGAAGGTCGGCGAAGCCTGAAGAAGTCCCAATCCAGACGAAACGTCGCGCGAGAGCCACCTGAAAAAGAGAAAAAAACAAATAGGTTAAAACAACACATACATAAACAACAATATATAAAGCCAAACAATAAACAACAAAAAACCAAAAAAATGGAAAACTAAAAAAACAAAAAAACAGCATAAAGAAGCAAAAATAATACTTGATATAAAATTTAATTTAAGATAAATAATATTTAATTCAAAAACAAATACGTTATAGAATATATACACCGCTCAAAAAAAACCTCAGTTTAGAAGATGGGAATGGGGGAGTGGCCATCCACAGGGTGGACAGTGCACCTCGGGGACCACATCAGTGGTTCCTGTTCAGTCCCCTAACCTAACCTTGCCAGTGGCCTCCTGTGGTGTGGTCGCCCTCCCTCCCCCCATACCAAGCTAAGCTAAGCTACAGCCCCCTACTCTTACCCGACCCCCTAACCCAATTGGAAATCCTAACCCTAACCATCCCCTTAATTGAATTTTTGTCTAGCCCCATTTGTGGTAACCCTGGCCCCTGATTCTGTTCCTAATTTATTCCCAACCCTGTACCAGACCCCAAACCCTAACCCTGACCCGTAAATTGACCCTAGAGGTCCCTATAATGAGCCAAGTAGGCCATTAGCATTTATTTAATTCCGTATATAGCCGCTGGCCTAGTCCACCAGTTCAGGCAAAGTTATATATACGAGGTACGCAAGGTTAAAAATAACAGTCACCGGTTGGAGGTAAAGGATGGAGGATGAGTATAGGGAAGGAAAGGAAGAAGGAAAGGGAAGAAGGGTAGTAAGGTTAAATAAATTCATTAATTAGTAAACACATAAATACAAATTCATAGGGGAATATAGTTTATTGACAGGGTTAAAAACAAGTTAAAAAACACATTGAAGACAAACAAGTTCATAGTAAACACTTTAAAAACAACTTATTAAAATACAAACAACTTAAAAACAAGCTAAAAACAAGTTAGTTCATTTGGATAACAATTCATAAAGTTAATTTAACGCAGCTAGGGAAGAGTATAAAAGGGAGACAAGCACAGAGTTCATTCAGTTTGGCACAGATCATGGAGGGAGCAACATCTCCCCAGCATACTTACCTGAGTACTTACCTGAAGGTCGGCGAAGCCTGAAGAAGTCCCAATCCAGACGAAACGTCGCGCGAGAGCCACCTGAAAAAGAGAAAAAAACAAATAGGTTAAAACAACACATACATAAACAACAATATATAAAGCCAAACAATAAACAACAAAAAACCAAAAAAATGGAAAACTAAAAAAACAAAAAAACAGCATAAAGAAGCAAAAATAATACTTGATATAAAATTTAATTTAAGATAAATAATATTTAATTCAAAAACAAATACGTTATAGAATATATACACCGCTCAAAAAAAACCTCAGTTTAGAAGATGGGAATGGGGGAGTGGCCATCCACAGGGTGGACAGTGCACCTCGGGGACCACATCAGTGGTTCCTGTTCAGTCCCCTAACCTAACCTTGCCAGTGGCCTCCTGTGGTGTGGTCGCCCTCCCTCCCCCCATACCAAGCTAAGCTAAGCTACAGCCCCCTACTCTTACCCGACCCCCTAACCCAATTGGAAATCCTAACCCTAACCATCCCCTTAATTGAATTTTTGTCTAGCCCCATTTGTGGTAACCCTGGCCCCTGATTCTGTTCCTAATTTATTCCCAACCCTGTACCAGACCCCAAACCCTAACCCTGACCCGTAAATTGACCCTAGAGGTCCCTATAATGAGCCAAGTAGGCCATTAGCATTTATTTAATTCCGTATATAGCCGCTGGCCTAGTCCACCAGTTCAGGCAAAGTTATATATACGAGGTACGCAAGGTTAAAAATAACAGTCACCGGTTGGAGGTAAAGGATGGAGGATGAGTATAGGGAAGGAAAGGAAGAAGGAAAGGGAAGAAGGGTAGTAAGGTTAAATAAATTCATTAATTAGTAAACACATAAATACAAATTCATAGGGGAATATAGTTTATTGACAGGGTTAAAAACAAGTTAAAAAACACATTGAAGACAAACAAGTTCATAGTAAACACTTTAAAAACAACTTATTAAAATACAAACAACTTAAAAACAAGCTAAAAACAAGTTAGTTCATTTGGATAACAATTCATAAAGTTAATTTAACGCAGCTAGGGAAGAGTATAAAAGGGAGACAAGCACAGAGTTCATTCAGTTTGGCACAGATCATGGAGGGAGCAACATCTCCCCAGCATACTTACCTGAGTACTTACCTGAAGGTCGGCGAAGCCTGAAGAAGTCCCAATCCAGACGAAACGTCGCGCGAGAGCCACCTGAAAAAGAGAAAAAAACAAATAGGTTAAAACAACACATACATAAACAACAATATATAAAGCCAAACAATAAACAACAAAAAACCAAAAAAATGGAAAACTAAAAAAACAAAAAAACAGCATAAAGAAGCAAAAATAATACTTGATATAAAATTTAATTTAAGATAAATAATATTTAATTCAAAAACAAATACGTTATAGAATATATACACCGCTCAAAAAAAACCTCAGTTTAGAAGATGGGAATGGGGGAGTGGCCATCCACAGGGTGGACAGTGCACCTCGGGGACCACATCAGTGGTTCCTGTTCAGTCCCCTAACCTAACCTTGCCAGTGGCCTCCTGTGGTGTGGTCGCCCTCCCTCCCCCCATACCAAGCTAAGCTAAGCTACAGCCCCCTACTCTTACCCGACCCCCTAACCCAATTGGAAATCCTAACCCTAACCATCCCCTTAATTGAATTTTTGTCTAGCCCCATTTGTGGTAACCCTGGCCCCTGATTCTGTTCCTAATTTATTCCCAACCCTGTACCAGACCCCAAACCCTAACCCTGACCCGTAAATTGACCCTAGAGGTCCCTATAATGAGCCAAGTAGGCCATTAGCATTTATTTAATTCCGTATATAGCCGCTGGCCTAGTCCACCAGTTCAGGCAAAGTTATATATACGAGGTACGCAAGGTTAAAAATAACAGTCACCGGTTGGAGGTAAAGGATGGAGGATGAGTATAGGGAAGGAAAGGAAGAAGGAAAGGGAAGAAGGGTAGTAAGGTTAAATAAATTCATTAATTAGTAAACACATAAATACAAATTCATAGGGGAATATAGTTTATTGACAGGGTTAAAAACAAGTTAAAAAACACATTGAAGACAAACAAGTTCATAGTAAACACTTTAAAAACAACTTATTAAAATACAAACAACTTAAAAACAAGCTAAAAACAAGTTAGTTCATTTGGATAACAATTCATAAAGTTAATTTAACGCAGCTAGGGAAGAGTATAAAAGGGAGACAAGCACAGAGTTCATTCAGTTTGGCACAGATCATGGAGGGAGCAACATCTCCCCAGCATACTTACCTGAGTACTTACCTGAAGGTCGGCGAAGCCTGAAGAAGTCCCAATCCAGACGAAACGTCGCGCGAGAGCCACCTGAAAAAGAGAAAAAAACAAATAGGTTAAAACAACACATACATAAACAACAATATATAAAGCCAAACAATAAACAACAAAAAACCAAAAAAATGGAAAACTAAAAAAACAAAAAAACAGCATAAAGAAGCAAAAATAATACTTGATATAAAATTTAATTTAAGATAAATAATATTTAATTCAAAAACAAATACGTTATAGAATATATACACCGCTCAAAAAAAACCTCAGTTTAGAAGATGGGAATGGGGGAGTGGCCATCCACAGGGTGGACAGTGCACCTCGGGGACCACATCAGTGGTTCCTGTTCAGTCCCCTAACCTAACCTTGCCAGTGGCCTCCTGTGGTGTGGTCGCCCTCCCTCCCCCCATACCAAGCTAAGCTAAGCTACAGCCCCCTACTCTTACCCGACCCCCTAACCCAATTGGAAATCCTAACCCTAACCATCCCCTTAATTGAATTTTTGTCTAGCCCCATTTGTGGTAACCCTGGCCCCTGATTCTGTTCCTAATTTATTCCCAACCCTGTACCAGACCCCAAACCCTAACCCTGACCCGTAAATTGACCCTAGAGGTCCCTATAATGAGCCAAGTAGGCCATTAGCATTTATTTAATTCCGTATATAGCCGCTGGCCTAGTCCACCAGTTCAGGCAAAGTTATATATACGAGGTACGCAAGGTTAAAAATAACAGTCACCGGTTGGAGGTAAAGGATGGAGGATGAGTATAGGGAAGGAAAGGAAGAAGGAAAGGGAAGAAGGGTAGTAAGGTTAAATAAATTCATTAATTAGTAAACACATAAATACAAATTCATAGGGGAATATAGTTTATTGACAGGGTTAAAAACAAGTTAAAAAACACATTGAAGACAAACAAGTTCATAGTAAACACTTTAAAAACAACTTATTAAAATACAAACAACTTAAAAACAAGCTAAAAACAAGTTAGTTCATTTGGATAACAATTCATAAAGTTAATTTAACGCAGCTAGGGAAGAGTATAAAAGGGAGACAAGCACAGAGTTCATTCAGTTTGGCACAGATCATGGAGGGAGCAACATCTCCCCAGCATACTTACCTGAGTACTTACCTGAAGGTCGGCGAAGCCTGAAGAAGTCCCAATCCAGACGAAACGTCGCGCGAGAGCCACCTGAAAAAGAGAAAAAAACAAATAGGTTAAAACAACACATACATAAACAACAATATATAAAGCCAAACAATAAACAACAAAAAACCAAAAAAATGGAAAACTAAAAAAACAAAAAAACAGCATAAAGAAGCAAAAATAATACTTGATATAAAATTTAATTTAAGATAAATAATATTTAATTCAAAAACAAATACGTTATAGAATATATACACCGCTCAAAAAAAACCTCAGTTTAGAAGATGGGAATGGGGGAGTGGCCATCCACAGGGTGGACAGTGCACCTCGGGGACCACATCAGTGGTTCCTGTTCAGTCCCCTAACCTAACCTTGCCAGTGGCCTCCTGTGGTGTGGTCGCCCTCCCTCCCCCCATACCAAGCTAAGCTAAGCTACAGCCCCCTACTCTTACCCGACCCCCTAACCCAATTGGAAATCCTAACCCTAACCATCCCCTTAATTGAATTTTTGTCTAGCCCCATTTGTGGTAACCCTGGCCCCTGATTCTGTTCCTAATTTATTCCCAACCCTGTACCAGACCCCAAACCCTAACCCTGACCCGTAAATTGACCCTAGAGGTCCCTATAATGAGCCAAGTAGGCCATTAGCATTTATTTAATTCCGTATATAGCCGCTGGCCTAGTCCACCAGTTCAGGCAAAGTTATATATACGAGGTACGCAAGGTTAAAAATAACAGTCACCGGTTGGAGGTAAAGGATGGAGGATGAGTATAGGGAAGGAAAGGAAGAAGGAAAGGGAAGAAGGGTAGTAAGGTTAAATAAATTCATTAATTAGTAAACACATAAATACAAATTCATAGGGGAATATAGTTTATTGACAGGGTTAAAAACAAGTTAAAAAACACATTGAAGACAAACAAGTTCATAGTAAACACTTTAAAAACAACTTATTAAAATACAAACAACTTAAAAACAAGCTAAAAACAAGTTAGTTCATTTGGATAACAATTCATAAAGTTAATTTAACGCAGCTAGGGAAGAGTATAAAAGGGAGACAAGCACAGAGTTCATTCAGTTTGGCACAGATCATGGAGGGAGCAACATCTCCCCAGCATACTTACCTGAGTACTTACCTGAAGGTCGGCGAAGCCTGAAGAAGTCCCAATCCAGACGAAACGTCGCGCGAGAGCCACCTGAAAAAGAGAAAAAAACAAATAGGTTAAAACAACACATACATAAACAACAATATATAAAGCCAAACAATAAACAACAAAAAACCAAAAAAATGGAAAACTAAAAAAACAAAAAAACAGCATAAAGAAGCAAAAATAATACTTGATATAAAATTTAATTTAAGATAAATAATATTTAATTCAAAAACAAATACGTTATAGAATATATACACCGCTCAAAAAAAACCTCAGTTTAGAAGATGGGAATGGGGGAGTGGCCATCCACAGGGTGGACAGTGCACCTCGGGGACCACATCAGTGGTTCCTGTTCAGTCCCCTAACCTAACCTTGCCAGTGGCCTCCTGTGGTGTGGTCGCCCTCCCTCCCCCCATACCAAGCTAAGCTAAGCTACAGCCCCCTACTCTTACCCGACCCCCTAACCCAATTGGAAATCCTAACCCTAACCATCCCCTTAATTGAATTTTTGTCTAGCCCCATTTGTGGTAACCCTGGCCCCTGATTCTGTTCCTAATTTATTCCCAACCCTGTACCAGACCCCAAACCCTAACCCTGACCCGTAAATTGACCCTAGAGGTCCCTATAATGAGCCAAGTAGGCCATTAGCATTTATTTAATTCCGTATATAGCCGCTGGCCTAGTCCACCAGTTCAGGCAAAGTTATATATACGAGGTACGCAAGGTTAAAAATAACAGTCACCGGTTGGAGGTAAAGGATGGAGGATGAGTATAGGGAAGGAAAGGAAGAAGGAAAGGGAAGAAGGGTAGTAAGGTTAAATAAATTCATTAATTAGTAAACACATAAATACAAATTCATAGGGGAATATAGTTTATTGACAGGGTTAAAAACAAGTTAAAAAACACATTGAAGACAAACAAGTTCATAGTAAACACTTTAAAAACAACTTATTAAAATACAAACAACTTAAAAACAAGCTAAAAACAAGTTAGTTCATTTGGATAACAATTCATAAAGTTAATTTAACGCAGCTAGGGAAGAGTATAAAAGGGAGACAAGCACAGAGTTCATTCAGTTTGGCACAGATCATGGAGGGAGCAACATCTCCCCAGCATACTTACCTGAGTACTTACCTGAAGGTCGGCGAAGCCTGAAGAAGTCCCAATCCAGACGAAACGTCGCGCGAGAGCCACCTGAAAAAGAGAAAAAAACAAATAGGTTAAAACAACACATACATAAACAACAATATATAAAGCCAAACAATAAACAACAAAAAACCAAAAAAATGGAAAACTAAAAAAACAAAAAAACAGCATAAAGAAGCAAAAATAATACTTGATATAAAATTTAATTTAAGATAAATAATATTTAATTCAAAAACAAATACGTTATAGAATATATACACCGCTCAAAAAAAACCTCAGTTTAGAAGATGGGAATGGGGGAGTGGCCATCCACAGGGTGGACAGTGCACCTCGGGGACCACATCAGTGGTTCCTGTTCAGTCCCCTAACCTAACCTTGCCAGTGGCCTCCTGTGGTGTGGTCGCCCTCCCTCCCCCCATACCAAGCTAAGCTAAGCTACAGCCCCCTACTCTTACCCGACCCCCTAACCCAATTGGAAATCCTAACCCTAACCATCCCCTTAATTGAATTTTTGTCTAGCCCCATTTGTGGTAACCCTGGCCCCTGATTCTGTTCCTAATTTATTCCCAACCCTGTACCAGACCCCAAACCCTAACCCTGACCCGTAAATTGACCCTAGAGGTCCCTATAATGAGCCAAGTAGGCCATTAGCATTTATTTAATTCCGTATATAGCCGCTGGCCTAGTCCACCAGTTCAGGCAAAGTTATATATACGAGGTACGCAAGGTTAAAAATAACAGTCACCGGTTGGAGGTAAAGGATGGAGGATGAGTATAGGGAAGGAAAGGAAGAAGGAAAGGGAAGAAGGGTAGTAAGGTTAAATAAATTCATTAATTAGTAAACACATAAATACAAATTCATAGGGGAATATAGTTTATTGACAGGGTTAAAAACAAGTTAAAAAACACATTGAAGACAAACAAGTTCATAGTAAACACTTTAAAAACAACTTATTAAAATACAAACAACTTAAAAACAAGCTAAAAACAAGTTAGTTCATTTGGATAACAATTCATAAAGTTAATTTAACGCAGCTAGGGAAGAGTATAAAAGGGAGACAAGCACAGAGTTCATTCAGTTTGGCACAGATCATGGAGGGAGCAACATCTCCCCAGCATACTTACCTGAGTACTTACCTGAAGGTCGGCGAAGCCTGAAGAAGTCCCAATCCAGACGAAACGTCGCGCGAGAGCCACCTGAAAAAGAGAAAAAAACAAATAGGTTAAAACAACACATACATAAACAACAATATATAAAGCCAAACAATAAACAACAAAAAACCAAAAAAATGGAAAACTAAAAAAACAAAAAAACAGCATAAAGAAGCAAAAATAATACTTGATATAAAATTTAATTTAAGATAAATAATATTTAATTCAAAAACAAATACGTTATAGAATATATACACCGCTCAAAAAAAACCTCAGTTTAGAAGATGGGAATGGGGGAGTGGCCATCCACAGGGTGGACAGTGCACCTCGGGGACCACATCAGTGGTTCCTGTTCAGTCCCCTAACCTAACCTTGCCAGTGGCCTCCTGTGGTGTGGTCGCCCTCCCTCCCCCCATACCAAGCTAAGCTAAGCTACAGCCCCCTACTCTTACCCGACCCCCTAACCCAATTGGAAATCCTAACCCTAACCATCCCCTTAATTGAATTTTTGTCTAGCCCCATTTGTGGTAACCCTGGCCCCTGATTCTGTTCCTAATTTATTCCCAACCCTGTACCAGACCCCAAACCCTAACCCTGACCCGTAAATTGACCCTAGAGGTCCCTATAATGAGCCAAGTAGGCCATTAGCATTTATTTAATTCCGTATATAGCCGCTGGCCTAGTCCACCAGTTCAGGCAAAGTTATATATACGAGGTACGCAAGGTTAAAAATAACAGTCACCGGTTGGAGGTAAAGGATGGAGGATGAGTATAGGGAAGGAAAGGAAGAAGGAAAGGGAAGAAGGGTAGTAAGGTTAAATAAATTCATTAATTAGTAAACACATAAATACAAATTCATAGGGGAATATAGTTTATTGACAGGGTTAAAAACAAGTTAAAAAACACATTGAAGACAAACAAGTTCATAGTAAACACTTTAAAAACAACTTATTAAAATACAAACAACTTAAAAACAAGCTAAAAACAAGTTAGTTCATTTGGATAACAATTCATAAAGTTAATTTAACGCAGCTAGGGAAGAGTATAAAAGGGAGACAAGCACAGAGTTCATTCAGTTTGGCACAGATCATGGAGGGAGCAACATCTCCCCAGCATACTTACCTGAGTACTTACCTGAAGGTCGGCGAAGCCTGAAGAAGTCCCAATCCAGACGAAACGTCGCGCGAGAGCCACCTGAAAAAGAGAAAAAAACAAATAGGTTAAAACAACACATACATAAACAACAATATATAAAGCCAAACAATAAACAACAAAAAACCAAAAAAATGGAAAACTAAAAAAACAAAAAAACAGCATAAAGAAGCAAAAATAATACTTGATATAAAATTTAATTTAAGATAAATAATATTTAATTCAAAAACAAATACGTTATAGAATATATACACCGCTCAAAAAAAACCTCAGTTTAGAAGATGGGAATGGGGGAGTGGCCATCCACAGGGTGGACAGTGCACCTCGGGGACCACATCAGTGGTTCCTGTTCAGTCCCCTAACCTAACCTTGCCAGTGGCCTCCTGTGGTGTGGTCGCCCTCCCTCCCCCCATACCAAGCTAAGCTAAGCTACAGCCCCCTACTCTTACCCGACCCCCTAACCCAATTGGAAATCCTAACCCTAACCATCCCCTTAATTGAATTTTTGTCTAGCCCCATTTGTGGTAACCCTGGCCCCTGATTCTGTTCCTAATTTATTCCCAACCCTGTACCAGACCCCAAACCCTAACCCTGACCCGTAAATTGACCCTAGAGGTCCCTATAATGAGCCAAGTAGGCCATTAGCATTTATTTAATTCCGTATATAGCCGCTGGCCTAGTCCACCAGTTCAGGCAAAGTTATATATACGAGGTACGCAAGGTTAAAAATAACAGTCACCGGTTGGAGGTAAAGGATGGAGGATGAGTATAGGGAAGGAAAGGAAGAAGGAAAGGGAAGAAGGGTAGTAAGGTTAAATAAATTCATTAATTAGTAAACACATAAATACAAATTCATAGGGGAATATAGTTTATTGACAGGGTTAAAAACAAGTTAAAAAACACATTGAAGACAAACAAGTTCATAGTAAACACTTTAAAAACAACTTATTAAAATACAAACAACTTAAAAACAAGCTAAAAACAAGTTAGTTCATTTGGATAACAATTCATAAAGTTAATTTAACGCAGCTAGGGAAGAGTATAAAAGGGAGACAAGCACAGAGTTCATTCAGTTTGGCACAGATCATGGAGGGAGCAACATCTCCCCAGCATACTTACCTGAGTACTTACCTGAAGGTCGGCGAAGCCTGAAGAAGTCCCAATCCAGACGAAACGTCGCGCGAGAGCCACCTGAAAAAGAGAAAAAAACAAATAGGTTAAAACAACACATACATAAACAACAATATATAAAGCCAAACAATAAACAACAAAAAACCAAAAAAATGGAAAACTAAAAAAACAAAAAAACAGCATAAAGAAGCAAAAATAATACTTGATATAAAATTTAATTTAAGATAAATAATATTTAATTCAAAAACAAATACGTTATAGAATATATACACCGCTCAAAAAAAACCTCAGTTTAGAAGATGGGAATGGGGGAGTGGCCATCCACAGGGTGGACAGTGCACCTCGGGGACCACATCAGTGGTTCCTGTTCAGTCCCCTAACCTAACCTTGCCAGTGGCCTCCTGTGGTGTGGTCGCCCTCCCTCCCCCCATACCAAGCTAAGCTAAGCTACAGCCCCCTACTCTTACCCGACCCCCTAACCCAATTGGAAATCCTAACCCTAACCATCCCCTTAATTGAATTTTTGTCTAGCCCCATTTGTGGTAACCCTGGCCCCTGATTCTGTTCCTAATTTATTCCCAACCCTGTACCAGACCCCAAACCCTAACCCTGACCCGTAAATTGACCCTAGAGGTCCCTATAATGAGCCAAGTAGGCCATTAGCATTTATTTAATTCCGTATATAGCCGCTGGCCTAGTCCACCAGTTCAGGCAAAGTTATATATACGAGGTACGCAAGGTTAAAAATAACAGTCACCGGTTGGAGGTAAAGGATGGAGGATGAGTATAGGGAAGGAAAGGAAGAAGGAAAGGGAAGAAGGGTAGTAAGGTTAAATAAATTCATTAATTAGTAAACACATAAATACAAATTCATAGGGGAATATAGTTTATTGACAGGGTTAAAAACAAGTTAAAAAACACATTGAAGACAAACAAGTTCATAGTAAACACTTTAAAAACAACTTATTAAAATACAAACAACTTAAAAACAAGCTAAAAACAAGTTAGTTCATTTGGATAACAATTCATAAAGTTAATTTAACGCAGCTAGGGAAGAGTATAAAAGGGAGACAAGCACAGAGTTCATTCAGTTTGGCACAGATCATGGAGGGAGCAACATCTCCCCAGCATACTTACCTGAGTACTTACCTGAAGGTCGGCGAAGCCTGAAGAAGTCCCAATCCAGACGAAACGTCGCGCGAGAGCCACCTGAAAAAGAGAAAAAAACAAATAGGTTAAAACAACACATACATAAACAACAATATATAAAGCCAAACAATAAACAACAAAAAACCAAAAAAATGGAAAACTAAAAAAACAAAAAAACAGCATAAAGAAGCAAAAATAATACTTGATATAAAATTTAATTTAAGATAAATAATATTTAATTCAAAAACAAATACGTTATAGAATATATACACCGCTCAAAAAAAACCTCAGTTTAGAAGATGGGAATGGGGGAGTGGCCATCCACAGGGTGGACAGTGCACCTCGGGGACCACATCAGTGGTTCCTGTTCAGTCCCCTAACCTAACCTTGCCAGTGGCCTCCTGTGGTGTGGTCGCCCTCCCTCCCCCCATACCAAGCTAAGCTAAGCTACAGCCCCCTACTCTTACCCGACCCCCTAACCCAATTGGAAATCCTAACCCTAACCATCCCCTTAATTGAATTTTTGTCTAGCCCCATTTGTGGTAACCCTGGCCCCTGATTCTGTTCCTAATTTATTCCCAACCCTGTACCAGACCCCAAACCCTAACCCTGACCCGTAAATTGACCCTAGAGGTCCCTATAATGAGCCAAGTAGGCCATTAGCATTTATTTAATTCCGTATATAGCCGCTGGCCTAGTCCACCAGTTCAGGCAAAGTTATATATACGAGGTACGCAAGGTTAAAAATAACAGTCACCGGTTGGAGGTAAAGGATGGAGGATGAGTATAGGGAAGGAAAGGAAGAAGGAAAGGGAAGAAGGGTAGTAAGGTTAAATAAATTCATTAATTAGTAAACACATAAATACAAATTCATAGGGGAATATAGTTTATTGACAGGGTTAAAAACAAGTTAAAAAACACATTGAAGACAAACAAGTTCATAGTAAACACTTTAAAAACAACTTATTAAAATACAAACAACTTAAAAACAAGCTAAAAACAAGTTAGTTCATTTGGATAACAATTCATAAAGTTAATTTAACGCAGCTAGGGAAGAGTATAAAAGGGAGACAAGCACAGAGTTCATTCAGTTTGGCACAGATCATGGAGGGAGCAACATCTCCCCAGCATACTTACCTGAGTACTTACCTGAAGGTCGGCGAAGCCTGAAGAAGTCCCAATCCAGACGAAACGTCGCGCGAGAGCCACCTGAAAAAGAGAAAAAAACAAATAGGTTAAAACAACACATACATAAACAACAATATATAAAGCCAAACAATAAACAACAAAAAACCAAAAAAATGGAAAACTAAAAAAACAAAAAAACAGCATAAAGAAGCAAAAATAATACTTGATATAAAATTTAATTTAAGATAAATAATATTTAATTCAAAAACAAATACGTTATAGAATATATACACCGCTCAAAAAAATCCTCAGTTTAGAAGATGGGAATGGGGGAGTGGCCATCCACAGGGTGGACAGTGGTTCCTGTTCAGTCCCCTAACCCTAACCCTAACCCTAACCCTAATTGCCTAAACCTAAAACTCGATTATGACTCAAGACGACTCATGATGTCACTGTTGGCACGTATGTTAGTGTTTCTGGTGCCTAAACCTAACCTTGACCTCCATATTATTTTGAAAACTACACCCAACCCAGTTTTTAACCTAACCCTAACCACTTTAAACCCCAACACATTGACCTATTTGACATTTCCACATATAAATAAATTAATTAATTAATTGACCAAAAATACATTCTCTAAAAAGGTTAAAAAATATTAAATATGGATGGCATCGATCAAAAACACACTCAATTCAGGGGACACAATTAACCCTGACCACTTTAAACCCAAACATATTGATCTAATTGGCATTACCACAAATTAATTAATTAGTTGATTAAGAGTACATTCTCTTAAAACATTAAAAGGATTAAATATGGATGGCATTGATTAAAAACACACTCAATTCATGGGACACAATTAACCCTGGTCACTTTAAACCCTAACACATGGACCTAATTGGCATCACCACAAATTAATTAATTAATTGACTAAAAATACATTTTCTAAAATTCTTAAAAATATTAAATATGGATGGCATTGATTAAAAACACACGCAATTCATGGGATACAATCAAGAACAGAAGACAAGCAGGATTCATACACAGGAACACAAGCAATTTTATTCAGGAAAAATTAAAAACATGATTGGCAACACTAAAAACATAAATAGGAATCAAAACATTAGACAGATAGTTCATTTGGCATCATTCACAGAGGGCAAATCATTAATTAGGGGGTTAAAATTAATTAAACTCATCCAGGGATGTGGAAACATAATTGATCACATTTAAAAACATAAATAGGGATCCATAAACAGACACATAATTAATTAGACACTATCTAAAACTGGGAAATCATTAATTAGAGGATTTAAACCTGTAAAATTCATTATTTGGCTACATTAAAAACAAGGGAAGGGAAGCGGGGACTCACAAGGGGTTAAAAAATCTTGGCAGAGTACATGACTGGTCATTAATGACTTTATTGTTATACAATAAAATTCATTTCAACAGGTTTTACTGTAATTTTCATTCGGAACAAGCTCAGGCTTATTCCTCCATTAGTGTGTGTGTGCTCAAACCACGTGGGAGGAGCCTTGACACTCACTCACTCTCTCACAGAGCTCACTTCTACTGCAGCAGCCAGAGGAGAAACAGCTCACTGTCTCAGCTCCAGTAGTGGGTCCAAACTTTGCAAGAGTGCTGGTCCTGATGAAGATCCATACGGATTGAAACGTCGACAGACAGCACTAGATTAATTAGGACTAATTAAGGCTCAGCAACAGCTTTTTTTCCCCTGGAGGGCAAACTTTTTCTCCCTCTCTTTGTCTCCTCCCTTCTCTTTTCTCCTCACTTCTCCCTTGAGGAAAACCCTTCCCTTTTGGAGTTTTTTTTCAGCATTTCTCCCTCTTTCTGACTGTTTTTTGATTACTTTTAACCTTTAACCTCACCCCTTTCCTTTTTATTTTAGAAATCTTCCTTTCCCCTTTTGGGAAAGCGCTTTTTGTTACTCATTATTTTTTTTATAATTTCTATCTTCATTTCCACTATTGTTTTCTTTACTTTGTTTATATTTTTTATATAACAAAGGCTGCCCCAGGGGAACATTAAACACAAAAACATTAAAGGACACTTACACACAAAACACAAACATTAAAGGACACTTACACACAAAACACAAACATTAAAGGACACACACACACCAAACACAACATTAAAGGACACCTACACACAAAACACAATATTAAAGGACACATACACACAAAATAAAAACAGTACACACGCGCACACACATCTACATTAAACATAAAAAAACAAGAAAAATAATAAAAAAACATCACAAACACGTACACAACCATGGCTGATGGTGCCTGGACAACAGTCCAATATGGCAGAAAGCGCCACAACAAATACAGGGGGGGTCAGCGTGGCTGGGGTGCCCCTTGGAGGATGGACAGTGCACCACCCTTCCCCTCTAGCAGGGGATGGGGTACAGTCCCCTATCCTAACCAGCGAGTGCCTCCTCCTTGGGTGCCTCGCTATGCTGGTCCCCAAGCACCCTCATATGCGGCCGCATTAAAGGGTCCACCCTACCACAACAAAAAACGTCCCCCTTACCAAAACCAAAAAGCCCCTGCATTCACTGCTCCACCGGCTGGTGGGGTGGGGGATGTCAGAAGACAACCAGCTGACCCAGCATTTGGGCGCCTGGTCAGAAAAATGCATACCTTGATTAAAATGGTACACCACCTTCAAAATGTGGCTCCTAAGCCAGATAGACAAGAGCCTAAAATGATCTCCAGGATGGTCCACATCTTAACAACAATGATTAAACCTGCCACTCCCACTGATCACACAATGGATCTCATTAAGGGTAATGCAGAGAACTGGGGTTATAACACATTGACCATTCTCATGGACCATTACCAAACGGGCCTGGAGACCATTTTACAGGAGCTCACGGGAATGCTGATTCCACAGTGGAAATCAGCTTTCCAGGTAGCTGTGAGGTGGGCTAAGAGAAACCTACCACGCCTACCACAAGACGTAGTGGACCACGCCGAGGCTATGATAACGGACAGAGTGTCGGCGAGAGGTGGTCAGGTCGCCCCTCAGCAGGCACAGGCACCACCTAACCCGGCCACCACCGCCACCCGTTCCTCGCAACAGTCCCCTCAAGGGGCTACAAGCCAAAAACATCCATCACAGCCGAACAAGAACATGGCAGTGGCCACCATGACCGAACCTTTTGAATATAAAGGGGAAGAAGTACACTCACCCACAGGGCAACCTCCTTTAGAGCGTAGAGACCCCGCTTCTGGGAGTCGAAGGAGAACCAGGGGAGTAGTACTGAATGAGGTAAACCGCCTCCCCCCGAACAATGAGGACAGCGATCCTAGCGACTGGAGGGTCACAGAAGCTCCCGCTAAAGAGCCCACGCACCGACAGTCTATGACTTTGATAGAGGACGAGGACGAGGAGGAAGAAGGAGAAGGACAGGAGGTGGCGGAACCTGAAATCCAGGGCCACGATGTCTCGGCTGAGACCCCTAGGCCACCCAACAGGACCTCCATTATCACAACCGCCCACGTCCACCGACAGTACTTGGACTCGGACGAGGAGCTCTTTGATGCGTCATCTCAACACCTGACGGCTTCCACACCGCAACGTAAATTCCAAGTCCACAGGCACATCAACACTCAACGGAAGCTTACGGACTGGAATCTGGCAGTTCATCGGAAAAGACTCATCATCGGAGACTCCAATCTCTGCAGGTTACCAGATTACACCGACGCTGATTTGCAGATTGACTGCTTTCCAGGTGGACACTTTCGCCACGCCCAGGCCTTGATGGAAAAGACCTGCCCCCCTAGTGATGTCACAGTAGAACTGATTGTATTGGCCTTTGGTCTCAACAGCAGGGCAAATAAGTCCAAGGAGACTACAGTTAAGAACGTACAGGGGGCAATAAGGTCTACTAAGAAAAGGTTCCCTTATGCCAAAATCTGGATCCCCCTGGTGAACTTCTCAACAGAGCTCCCCCAGGAGGAACAAGAGAACTTGCACACCCTCAACGAGTACTTGGAGAGAAACCAGAACTATATTCCACTCTTGCCTGAGGACGAATTCAGTACTGAAACAGATGATGTACATTGGACAACACATACTGGGGAGGCCATGTTCCAACATTGGATGAGTGCTTTAAACTTGACCTCCCTCTAAGTCCAGCAGAGGAGGGGGTCAAAGGGACACAGTCCCTAGTGGCGCAGAATGTAATTGTCTTGGCCCCAAACTTCACTCTCTCTGGGCCACAGCGTGACCTTTTGAGTAGAGGCTTGACCTTTGTGCCTACATTAGGCCTAAATAAGGATCAAAAATTACAGGTTCAAGCAGATTTGCAGAACTATCACAGAAAAATTAAGTTGGCCACATATTTCAGAAATTCGCCCAAAAAAACTGCACGCCCCTTCGTAGGGCCTTCAATTTGGTCCCCGCCAGACGAAAAATTGTCACCGGACGTCAAACGACTAATTAGAACTGATCTGGACTCGTTTGACACACACTTTAAATTAATTAAAGAAAAATGTAACTTATCACTGTCTGAACAACATGCCCTGAAAGAACTCAAACGCGCTAAGCACATTGTCATCAAACCCGCAGACAAAGGGTCTGCCGTGGTGATCTTGGACAGGGACCAATATATATTTGAGGTCGAACGCCAACTTAATGATACGGTGTATTACAAAAAATTGACTAAACCTATATATTTGGACACTATCCCTTTAGTGGATGAAATTTTGAAACAATTAAAGATAAAAAAATTTATTAATGGCAAACAGGCCCGATACTTAAGGGGTGATTTTGAACCGAGAGAGAGGAGGTTTTACATCCTCCCCAAAATCCATAAAAGCCCAGAAAAATGGACGATACCATTTCAGCTCCCACCTGGGAGACCAATCGTTTCTGATTGTGGGAGCGAAACTTATCGCACAGCTGAGTATTTAGATTTCCATCTGAACCCATTGGCTTCCAAACACCCGTCTTATGTTAAAGACACATATCATTTTATAGAGATGGTCAAGAACCTCACGGTCCCCTCTCCGTCATATTTCTTCTCAATGGACGTAAATAGTTTGTATACTAACATTGACATACAGGCAGGACTGGCTTCAGTCAGAAAAATCTTTGACAAATACCCTGACCCCAAGAGGCCTGACAAGGAATTGTTGCAATTATTAGAAATCAATTTGATGAGAAATGACTTCATGTTTAATGGAAAGTATTACTTACAGATTAAAGGTACCGCTATGGGGAAGAAATTTGCCCCTGCGTACGCCAATATTTTTATGGCTAATTGGGAGGAAAGTGTATTTGCCAAATGTAAACACAAACCCAGCCACTATTTTCGCTATTTGGACGACATATGGGGAATATGGGAGGGCTCCAGGGAGCAATTTCAGGAGTTTGTGGATGTTTTGAATTCCCATGATCCCTCAATCAAACTTGAAGCTGAGATACATGAACAGTCTATTGACTTCCTGGACACAACGGTCTATAAAGGCCCTACATTTGAGACCGATAACAAATTGGACATCAAAGTCTTCTTTAAAAAGACAGACACACATGCATTGTTGTACAAAACGAGTTTCCATCCAAAACACACTTTTAGGGGTATTGTGAAATCGCAGATATTGAGATTCAAACGCATCTGTACTCAGCAGACAGATTTTAGGGAAGCAGTTCAAATCCTTTTCAAGGCCTTGAGAGGCAGGGGATACTGCAGGACATTTCTAAGACTCTGTTTGAAACAGTTTCAGAAAACACGAGAGAGGGATCAGGGGAATTTAATCCCACTTATTTCCACATATGGTTCGGTCAATGTAATTTTGAATGGAAAGTTTAAATACAATTTTGATAACATTATAGGAAAAACAGACCTGCTTCCTGATACAAGGGTCATTTCGGCCTACAGGAGGAATCCTAATCTTTGTGATCTTTTGGTTCGGGCTAAGTTGCCCTCATTGGCAGTGCAGAAACCTTTAATGTTGGAAAAACAGTTCTCCAGACTGCGCTTTGTCAAGAATTACAGAGATAACACTGTCATACAGCTCCAACAAGGCTTCTCTACCAAGTCTAAGAATTGTATATATTTGTTGTACTGTCTTAAATGTAACATGCAATACGTGGGTGAAACTAAAAATACACTGTCCACACGTATGGTGCAACACAGGTATAATGTTAGACACCAGAAGGAAGTCGACACACCGTTGGTCAAACACATCCTCCTACACGGCATGGACTCAATCAGGCTGGCAGGGTTACAAAAAAATGTCAACTGGACTGATCGTGAACGTAAAAATATGGAGAGATTTTGGATTTATCAGTTAGGAACGATAGAACCTGATGGGTTGAACTTGAAACGCAATTGAAGCTACAGCTTCGGAGCTCAAGGCCCCACACAGTCGGTTAGCTTGAATGCTATACTGTACACATGATTAATTACTGAGCCTCATGACGTAAACTCATGATGTAACTAAAAACGAAATTTAAAAACGTAGTCTCTGGACCAAGGCCCCTTGGAGTCCCGTTAGCTGAACTGTCACATGGTGTATAGTAGCCACAGTAGCATGGGTTAACTTTAATTCATGAAGTGATCAAAACTGTGGCCTCTGGGCTTAGGCTCATGAGCGCCACATTGGCTTGAATGTTATGCTGTTCCAGCTGGATCCTTGAATTTGGACCTGACCTTTGACCTTTACGTAATCACAGTCTTCTTCCCTAAACCTAGGTTTATAACTCAAGACAAATCATGACGTCACTGTTGACACACATGTCAGTGTTGCCCCGTATGTTAGTGGTTTAATTGCCTAAACCTAAAACTCGATTATGACTCAAGACGACTCATGATGTCACTGTTGGCACGTATGTTAGTGTTTCTGGTGCCTAAACCTAACCTTGACCTCCATATTATTTTGAAAACTACACCCAACCCAGTTTTTAACCTAACCCTAACCACTTTAAACCCCAACACATTGACCTATTTGACATTTCCACATATAAATAAATTAATTAATTAATTGACCAAAAATACATTCTCTAAAAAGGTTAAAAAATATTAAATATGGATGGCATCGATCAAAAACACACTCAATTCAGGGGACACAATTAACCCTGACCACTTTAAACCCAAACATATTGATCTAATTGGCATTACCACAAATTAATTAATTAGTTGATTAAGAGTACATTCTCTTAAAACATTAAAAGGATTAAATATGGATGGCATTGATTAAAAACACACTCAATTCATGGGACACAATTAACCCTGGTCACTTTAAACCCTAACACATGGACCTAATTGGCATCACCACAAATTAATTAATTAATTGACTAAAAATACATTTTCTAAAATTCTTAAAAATATTAAATATGGATGGCATTGATTAAAAACACACGCAATTCATGGGATACAATCAAGAACAGAAGACAAGCAGGATTCATACACAGGAACACAAGCAATTTTATTCAGGAAAAATTAAAAACATGATTGGCAACACTAAAAACATAAATAGGAATCAAAACATTAGACAGATAGTTCATTTGGCATCATTCACAGAGGGCAAATCATTAATTAGGGGGTTAAAATTAATTAAACTCATCCAGGGATGTGGAAACATAATTGATCACATTTAAAAACATAAATAGGGATCCATAAACAGACACATAATTAATTAGACACTATCTAAAACTGGGAAATCATTAATTAGAGGATTTAAACCTGTAAAATTCATTATTTGGCTACATTAAAAACAAGGGAAGGGAAGCGGGGACTCACAAGGGGTTAAAAAATCTTGGCAGAGTACATGACTGGTCATTAATGACTTTATTGTTATACAATAAAATTCATTTCAACAGGTTTTACTGTAATTTTCATTCGGAACAAGCTCAGGCTTATTCCTCCATTAGTGTGTGTGTGCTCAAACCACGTGGGAGGAGCCTTGACACTCACTCACTCTCTCACAGAGCTCACTTCTACTGCAGCAGCCAGAGGAGAAACAGCTCACTGTCTCAGCTCCAGTAGTGGGTCCAAACTTTGCAAGAGTGCTGGTCCTGATGAAGATCCATACGGATTGAAACGTCGACAGACAGCACTAGATTAATTAGGACTAATTAAGGCTCAGCAACAGCTTTTTTTCCCCTGGAGGGCAAACTTTTTCTCCCTCTCTTTGTCTCCTCCCTTCTCTTTTCTCCTCACTTCTCCCTTGAGGAAAACCCTTCCCTTTTGGAGTTTTTTTTCAGCATTTCTCCCTCTTTCTGACTGTTTTTTGATTACTTTTAACCTTTAACCTCACCCCTTTCCTTTTTATTTTAGAAATCTTCCTTTCCCCTTTTGGGAAAGCGCTTTTTGTTACTCATTATTTTTTTTATAATTTCTATCTTCATTTCCACTATTGTTTTCTTTACTTTGTTTATATTTTTTATATAACAAAGGCTGCCCCAGGGGAACATTAAACACAAAAACATTAAAGGACACTTACACACAAAACACAAACATTAAAGGACACTTACACACAAAACACAAACATTAAAGGACACACACACACCAAACACAACATTAAAGGACACCTACACACAAAACACAATATTAAAGGACACATACACACAAAATAAAAACAGTACACACGCGCACACACATCTACATTAAACATAAAAAAACAAGAAAAATAATAAAAAAACATCACAAACACGTACACAACCATGGCTGATGGTGCCTGGACAACAGTCCAATATGGCAGAAAGCGCCACAACAAATACAGGGGGGGTCAGCGTGGCTGGGGTGCCCCTTGGAGGATGGACAGTGCACCACCCTTCCCCTCTAGCAGGGGATGGGGTACAGTCCCCTATCCTAACCAGCGAGTGCCTCCTCCTTGGGTGCCTCGCTATGCTGGTCCCCAAGCACCCTCATATGCGGCCGCATTAAAGGGTCCACCCTACCACAACAAAAAACGTCCCCCTTACCAAAACCAAAAAGCCCCTGCATTCACTGCTCCACCGGCTGGTGGGGTGGGGGATGTCAGAAGACAACCAGCTGACCCAGCATTTGGGCGCCTGGTCAGAAAAATGCATACCTTGATTAAAATGGTACACCACCTTCAAAATGTGGCTCCTAAGCCAGATAGACAAGAGCCTAAAATGATCTCCAGGATGGTCCACATCTTAACAACAATGATTAAACCTGCCACTCCCACTGATCACACAATGGATCTCATTAAGGGTAATGCAGAGAACTGGGGTTATAACACATTGACCATTCTCATGGACCATTACCAAACGGGCCTGGAGACCATTTTACAGGAGCTCACGGGAATGCTGATTCCACAGTGGAAATCAGCTTTCCAGGTAGCTGTGAGGTGGGCTAAGAGAAACCTACCACGCCTACCACAAGACGTAGTGGACCACGCCGAGGCTATGATAACGGACAGAGTGTCGGCGAGAGGTGGTCAGGTCGCCCCTCAGCAGGCACAGGCACCACCTAACCCGGCCACCACCGCCACCCGTTCCTCGCAACAGTCCCCTCAAGGGGCTACAAGCCAAAAACATCCATCACAGCCGAACAAGAACATGGCAGTGGCCACCATGACCGAACCTTTTGAATATAAAGGGGAAGAAGTACACTCACCCACAGGGCAACCTCCTTTAGAGCGTAGAGACCCCGCTTCTGGGAGTCGAAGGAGAACCAGGGGAGTAGTACTGAATGAGGTAAACCGCCTCCCCCCGAACAATGAGGACAGCGATCCTAGCGACTGGAGGGTCACAGAAGCTCCCGCTAAAGAGCCCACGCACCGACAGTCTATGACTTTGATAGAGGACGAGGACGAGGAGGAAGAAGGAGAAGGACAGGAGGTGGCGGAACCTGAAATCCAGGGCCACGATGTCTCGGCTGAGACCCCTAGGCCACCCAACAGGACCTCCATTATCACAACCGCCCACGTCCACCGACAGTACTTGGACTCGGACGAGGAGCTCTTTGATGCGTCATCTCAACACCTGACGGCTTCCACACCGCAACGTAAATTCCAAGTCCACAGGCACATCAACACTCAACGGAAGCTTACGGACTGGAATCTGGCAGTTCATCGGAAAAGACTCATCATCGGAGACTCCAATCTCTGCAGGTTACCAGATTACACCGACGCTGATTTGCAGATTGACTGCTTTCCAGGTGGACACTTTCGCCACGCCCAGGCCTTGATGGAAAAGACCTGCCCCCCTAGTGATGTCACAGTAGAACTGATTGTATTGGCCTTTGGTCTCAACAGCAGGGCAAATAAGTCCAAGGAGACTACAGTTAAGAACGTACAGGGGGCAATAAGGTCTACTAAGAAAAGGTTCCCTTATGCCAAAATCTGGATCCCCCTGGTGAACTTCTCAACAGAGCTCCCCCAGGAGGAACAAGAGAACTTGCACACCCTCAACGAGTACTTGGAGAGAAACCAGAACTATATTCCACTCTTGCCTGAGGACGAATTCAGTACTGAAACAGATGATGTACATTGGACAACACATACTGGGGAGGCCATGTTCCAACATTGGATGAGTGCTTTAAACTTGACCTCCCTCTAAGTCCAGCAGAGGAGGGGGTCAAAGGGACACAGTCCCTAGTGGCGCAGAATGTAATTGTCTTGGCCCCAAACTTCACTCTCTCTGGGCCACAGCGTGACCTTTTGAGTAGAGGCTTGACCTTTGTGCCTACATTAGGCCTAAATAAGGATCAAAAATTACAGGTTCAAGCAGATTTGCAGAACTATCACAGAAAAATTAAGTTGGCCACATATTTCAGAAATTCGCCCAAAAAAACTGCACGCCCCTTCGTAGGGCCTTCAATTTGGTCCCCGCCAGACGAAAAATTGTCACCGGACGTCAAACGACTAATTAGAACTGATCTGGACTCGTTTGACACACACTTTAAATTAATTAAAGAAAAATGTAACTTATCACTGTCTGAACAACATGCCCTGAAAGAACTCAAACGCGCTAAGCACATTGTCATCAAACCCGCAGACAAAGGGTCTGCCGTGGTGATCTTGGACAGGGACCAATATATATTTGAGGTCGAACGCCAACTTAATGATACGGTGTATTACAAAAAATTGACTAAACCTATATATTTGGACACTATCCCTTTAGTGGATGAAATTTTGAAACAATTAAAGATAAAAAAATTTATTAATGGCAAACAGGCCCGATACTTAAGGGGTGATTTTGAACCGAGAGAGAGGAGGTTTTACATCCTCCCCAAAATCCATAAAAGCCCAGAAAAATGGACGATACCATTTCAGCTCCCACCTGGGAGACCAATCGTTTCTGATTGTGGGAGCGAAACTTATCGCACAGCTGAGTATTTAGATTTCCATCTGAACCCATTGGCTTCCAAACACCCGTCTTATGTTAAAGACACATATCATTTTATAGAGATGGTCAAGAACCTCACGGTCCCCTCTCCGTCATATTTCTTCTCAATGGACGTAAATAGTTTGTATACTAACATTGACATACAGGCAGGACTGGCTTCAGTCAGAAAAATCTTTGACAAATACCCTGACCCCAAGAGGCCTGACAAGGAATTGTTGCAATTATTAGAAATCAATTTGATGAGAAATGACTTCATGTTTAATGGAAAGTATTACTTACAGATTAAAGGTACCGCTATGGGGAAGAAATTTGCCCCTGCGTACGCCAATATTTTTATGGCTAATTGGGAGGAAAGTGTATTTGCCAAATGTAAACACAAACCCAGCCACTATTTTCGCTATTTGGACGACATATGGGGAATATGGGAGGGCTCCAGGGAGCAATTTCAGGAGTTTGTGGATGTTTTGAATTCCCATGATCCCTCAATCAAACTTGAAGCTGAGATACATGAACAGTCTATTGACTTCCTGGACACAACGGTCTATAAAGGCCCTACATTTGAGACCGATAACAAATTGGACATCAAAGTCTTCTTTAAAAAGACAGACACACATGCATTGTTGTACAAAACGAGTTTCCATCCAAAACACACTTTTAGGGGTATTGTGAAATCGCAGATATTGAGATTCAAACGCATCTGTACTCAGCAGACAGATTTTAGGGAAGCAGTTCAAATCCTTTTCAAGGCCTTGAGAGGCAGGGGATACTGCAGGACATTTCTAAGACTCTGTTTGAAACAGTTTCAGAAAACACGAGAGAGGGATCAGGGGAATTTAATCCCACTTATTTCCACATATGGTTCGGTCAATGTAATTTTGAATGGAAAGTTTAAATACAATTTTGATAACATTATAGGAAAAACAGACCTGCTTCCTGATACAAGGGTCATTTCGGCCTACAGGAGGAATCCTAATCTTTGTGATCTTTTGGTTCGGGCTAAGTTGCCCTCATTGGCAGTGCAGAAACCTTTAATGTTGGAAAAACAGTTCTCCAGACTGCGCTTTGTCAAGAATTACAGAGATAACACTGTCATACAGCTCCAACAAGGCTTCTCTACCAAGTCTAAGAATTGTATATATTTGTTGTACTGTCTTAAATGTAACATGCAATACGTGGGTGAAACTAAAAATACACTGTCCACACGTATGGTGCAACACAGGTATAATGTTAGACACCAGAAGGAAGTCGACACACCGTTGGTCAAACACATCCTCCTACACGGCATGGACTCAATCAGGCTGGCAGGGTTACAAAAAAATGTCAACTGGACTGATCGTGAACGTAAAAATATGGAGAGATTTTGGATTTATCAGTTAGGAACGATAGAACCTGATGGGTTGAACTTGAAACGCAATTGAAGCTACAGCTTCGGAGCTCAAGGCCCCACACAGTCGGTTAGCTTGAATGCTATACTGTACACATGATTAATTACTGAGCCTCATGACGTAAACTCATGATGTAACTAAAAACGAAATTTAAAAACGTAGTCTCTGGACCAAGGCCCCTTGGAGTCCCGTTAGCTGAACTGTCACATGGTGTATAGTAGCCACAGTAGCATGGGTTAACTTTAATTCATGAAGTGATCAAAACTGTGGCCTCTGGGCTTAGGCTCATGAGCGCCACATTGGCTTGAATGTTATGCTGTTCCAGCTGGATCCTTGAATTTGGACCTGACCTTTGACCTTTACGTAATCACAGTCTTCTTCCCTAAACCTAGGTTTATAACTCAAGACAAATCATGACGTCACTGTTGACACACATGTCAGTGTTGCCCCGTATGTTAGTGGTTTAATTGCCTAAACCTAAAACTCGATTATGACTCAAGACGACTCATGATGTCACTGTTGGCACGTATGTTAGTGTTTCTGGTGCCTAAACCTAACCTTGACCTCCATATTATTTTGAAAACTACACCCAACCCAGTTTTTAACCTAACCCTAACCACTTTAAACCCCAACACATTGACCTATTTGACATTTCCACATATAAATAAATTAATTAATTAATTGACCAAAAATACATTCTCTAAAAAGGTTAAAAAATATTAAATATGGATGGCATCGATCAAAAACACACTCAATTCAGGGGACACAATTAACCCTGACCACTTTAAACCCAAACATATTGATCTAATTGGCATTACCACAAATTAATTAATTAGTTGATTAAGAGTACATTCTCTTAAAACATTAAAAGGATTAAATATGGATGGCATTGATTAAAAACACACTCAATTCATGGGACACAATTAACCCTGGTCACTTTAAACCCTAACACATGGACCTAATTGGCATCACCACAAATTAATTAATTAATTGACTAAAAATACATTTTCTAAAATTCTTAAAAATATTAAATATGGATGGCATTGATTAAAAACACACGCAATTCATGGGATACAATCAAGAACAGAAGACAAGCAGGATTCATACACAGGAACACAAGCAATTTTATTCAGGAAAAATTAAAAACATGATTGGCAACACTAAAAACATAAATAGGAATCAAAACATTAGACAGATAGTTCATTTGGCATCATTCACAGAGGGCAAATCATTAATTAGGGGGTTAAAATTAATTAAACTCATCCAGGGATGTGGAAACATAATTGATCACATTTAAAAACATAAATAGGGATCCATAAACAGACACATAATTAATTAGACACTATCTAAAACTGGGAAATCATTAATTAGAGGATTTAAACCTGTAAAATTCATTATTTGGCTACATTAAAAACAAGGGAAGGGAAGCGGGGACTCACAAGGGGTTAAAAAATCTTGGCAGAGTACATGACTGGTCATTAATGACTTTATTGTTATACAATAAAATTCATTTCAACAGGTTTTACTGTAATTTTCATTCGGAACAAGCTCAGGCTTATTCCTCCATTAGTGTGTGTGTGCTCAAACCACGTGGGAGGAGCCTTGACACTCACTCACTCTCTCACAGAGCTCACTTCTACTGCAGCAGCCAGAGGAGAAACAGCTCACTGTCTCAGCTCCAGTAGTGGGTCCAAACTTTGCAAGAGTGCTGGTCCTGATGAAGATCCATACGGATTGAAACGTCGACAGACAGCACTAGATTAATTAGGACTAATTAAGGCTCAGCAACAGCTTTTTTTCCCCTGGAGGGCAAACTTTTTCTCCCTCTCTTTGTCTCCTCCCTTCTCTTTTCTCCTCACTTCTCCCTTGAGGAAAACCCTTCCCTTTTGGAGTTTTTTTTCAGCATTTCTCCCTCTTTCTGACTGTTTTTTGATTACTTTTAACCTTTAACCTCACCCCTTTCCTTTTTATTTTAGAAATCTTCCTTTCCCCTTTTGGGAAAGCGCTTTTTGTTACTCATTATTTTTTTTATAATTTCTATCTTCATTTCCACTATTGTTTTCTTTACTTTGTTTATATTTTTTATATAACAAAGGCTGCCCCAGGGGAACATTAAACACAAAAACATTAAAGGACACTTACACACAAAACACAAACATTAAAGGACACTTACACACAAAACACAAACATTAAAGGACACACACACACCAAACACAACATTAAAGGACACCTACACACAAAACACAATATTAAAGGACACATACACACAAAATAAAAACAGTACACACGCGCACACACATCTACATTAAACATAAAAAAACAAGAAAAATAATAAAAAAACATCACAAACACGTACACAACCATGGCTGATGGTGCCTGGACAACAGTCCAATATGGCAGAAAGCGCCACAACAAATACAGGGGGGGTCAGCGTGGCTGGGGTGCCCCTTGGAGGATGGACAGTGCACCACCCTTCCCCTCTAGCAGGGGATGGGGTACAGTCCCCTATCCTAACCAGCGAGTGCCTCCTCCTTGGGTGCCTCGCTATGCTGGTCCCCAAGCACCCTCATATGCGGCCGCATTAAAGGGTCCACCCTACCACAACAAAAAACGTCCCCCTTACCAAAACCAAAAAGCCCCTGCATTCACTGCTCCACCGGCTGGTGGGGTGGGGGATGTCAGAAGACAACCAGCTGACCCAGCATTTGGGCGCCTGGTCAGAAAAATGCATACCTTGATTAAAATGGTACACCACCTTCAAAATGTGGCTCCTAAGCCAGATAGACAAGAGCCTAAAATGATCTCCAGGATGGTCCACATCTTAACAACAATGATTAAACCTGCCACTCCCACTGATCACACAATGGATCTCATTAAGGGTAATGCAGAGAACTGGGGTTATAACACATTGACCATTCTCATGGACCATTACCAAACGGGCCTGGAGACCATTTTACAGGAGCTCACGGGAATGCTGATTCCACAGTGGAAATCAGCTTTCCAGGTAGCTGTGAGGTGGGCTAAGAGAAACCTACCACGCCTACCACAAGACGTAGTGGACCACGCCGAGGCTATGATAACGGACAGAGTGTCGGCGAGAGGTGGTCAGGTCGCCCCTCAGCAGGCACAGGCACCACCTAACCCGGCCACCACCGCCACCCGTTCCTCGCAACAGTCCCCTCAAGGGGCTACAAGCCAAAAACATCCATCACAGCCGAACAAGAACATGGCAGTGGCCACCATGACCGAACCTTTTGAATATAAAGGGGAAGAAGTACACTCACCCACAGGGCAACCTCCTTTAGAGCGTAGAGACCCCGCTTCTGGGAGTCGAAGGAGAACCAGGGGAGTAGTACTGAATGAGGTAAACCGCCTCCCCCCGAACAATGAGGACAGCGATCCTAGCGACTGGAGGGTCACAGAAGCTCCCGCTAAAGAGCCCACGCACCGACAGTCTATGACTTTGATAGAGGACGAGGACGAGGAGGAAGAAGGAGAAGGACAGGAGGTGGCGGAACCTGAAATCCAGGGCCACGATGTCTCGGCTGAGACCCCTAGGCCACCCAACAGGACCTCCATTATCACAACCGCCCACGTCCACCGACAGTACTTGGACTCGGACGAGGAGCTCTTTGATGCGTCATCTCAACACCTGACGGCTTCCACACCGCAACGTAAATTCCAAGTCCACAGGCACATCAACACTCAACGGAAGCTTACGGACTGGAATCTGGCAGTTCATCGGAAAAGACTCATCATCGGAGACTCCAATCTCTGCAGGTTACCAGATTACACCGACGCTGATTTGCAGATTGACTGCTTTCCAGGTGGACACTTTCGCCACGCCCAGGCCTTGATGGAAAAGACCTGCCCCCCTAGTGATGTCACAGTAGAACTGATTGTATTGGCCTTTGGTCTCAACAGCAGGGCAAATAAGTCCAAGGAGACTACAGTTAAGAACGTACAGGGGGCAATAAGGTCTACTAAGAAAAGGTTCCCTTATGCCAAAATCTGGATCCCCCTGGTGAACTTCTCAACAGAGCTCCCCCAGGAGGAACAAGAGAACTTGCACACCCTCAACGAGTACTTGGAGAGAAACCAGAACTATATTCCACTCTTGCCTGAGGACGAATTCAGTACTGAAACAGATGATGTACATTGGACAACACATACTGGGGAGGCCATGTTCCAACATTGGATGAGTGCTTTAAACTTGACCTCCCTCTAAGTCCAGCAGAGGAGGGGGTCAAAGGGACACAGTCCCTAGTGGCGCAGAATGTAATTGTCTTGGCCCCAAACTTCACTCTCTCTGGGCCACAGCGTGACCTTTTGAGTAGAGGCTTGACCTTTGTGCCTACATTAGGCCTAAATAAGGATCAAAAATTACAGGTTCAAGCAGATTTGCAGAACTATCACAGAAAAATTAAGTTGGCCACATATTTCAGAAATTCGCCCAAAAAAACTGCACGCCCCTTCGTAGGGCCTTCAATTTGGTCCCCGCCAGACGAAAAATTGTCACCGGACGTCAAACGACTAATTAGAACTGATCTGGACTCGTTTGACACACACTTTAAATTAATTAAAGAAAAATGTAACTTATCACTGTCTGAACAACATGCCCTGAAAGAACTCAAACGCGCTAAGCACATTGTCATCAAACCCGCAGACAAAGGGTCTGCCGTGGTGATCTTGGACAGGGACCAATATATATTTGAGGTCGAACGCCAACTTAATGATACGGTGTATTACAAAAAATTGACTAAACCTATATATTTGGACACTATCCCTTTAGTGGATGAAATTTTGAAACAATTAAAGATAAAAAAATTTATTAATGGCAAACAGGCCCGATACTTAAGGGGTGATTTTGAACCGAGAGAGAGGAGGTTTTACATCCTCCCCAAAATCCATAAAAGCCCAGAAAAATGGACGATACCATTTCAGCTCCCACCTGGGAGACCAATCGTTTCTGATTGTGGGAGCGAAACTTATCGCACAGCTGAGTATTTAGATTTCCATCTGAACCCATTGGCTTCCAAACACCCGTCTTATGTTAAAGACACATATCATTTTATAGAGATGGTCAAGAACCTCACGGTCCCCTCTCCGTCATATTTCTTCTCAATGGACGTAAATAGTTTGTATACTAACATTGACATACAGGCAGGACTGGCTTCAGTCAGAAAAATCTTTGACAAATACCCTGACCCCAAGAGGCCTGACAAGGAATTGTTGCAATTATTAGAAATCAATTTGATGAGAAATGACTTCATGTTTAATGGAAAGTATTACTTACAGATTAAAGGTACCGCTATGGGGAAGAAATTTGCCCCTGCGTACGCCAATATTTTTATGGCTAATTGGGAGGAAAGTGTATTTGCCAAATGTAAACACAAACCCAGCCACTATTTTCGCTATTTGGACGACATATGGGGAATATGGGAGGGCTCCAGGGAGCAATTTCAGGAGTTTGTGGATGTTTTGAATTCCCATGATCCCTCAATCAAACTTGAAGCTGAGATACATGAACAGTCTATTGACTTCCTGGACACAACGGTCTATAAAGGCCCTACATTTGAGACCGATAACAAATTGGACATCAAAGTCTTCTTTAAAAAGACAGACACACATGCATTGTTGTACAAAACGAGTTTCCATCCAAAACACACTTTTAGGGGTATTGTGAAATCGCAGATATTGAGATTCAAACGCATCTGTACTCAGCAGACAGATTTTAGGGAAGCAGTTCAAATCCTTTTCAAGGCCTTGAGAGGCAGGGGATACTGCAGGACATTTCTAAGACTCTGTTTGAAACAGTTTCAGAAAACACGAGAGAGGGATCAGGGGAATTTAATCCCACTTATTTCCACATATGGTTCGGTCAATGTAATTTTGAATGGAAAGTTTAAATACAATTTTGATAACATTATAGGAAAAACAGACCTGCTTCCTGATACAAGGGTCATTTCGGCCTACAGGAGGAATCCTAATCTTTGTGATCTTTTGGTTCGGGCTAAGTTGCCCTCATTGGCAGTGCAGAAACCTTTAATGTTGGAAAAACAGTTCTCCAGACTGCGCTTTGTCAAGAATTACAGAGATAACACTGTCATACAGCTCCAACAAGGCTTCTCTACCAAGTCTAAGAATTGTATATATTTGTTGTACTGTCTTAAATGTAACATGCAATACGTGGGTGAAACTAAAAATACACTGTCCACACGTATGGTGCAACACAGGTATAATGTTAGACACCAGAAGGAAGTCGACACACCGTTGGTCAAACACATCCTCCTACACGGCATGGACTCAATCAGGCTGGCAGGGTTACAAAAAAATGTCAACTGGACTGATCGTGAACGTAAAAATATGGAGAGATTTTGGATTTATCAGTTAGGAACGATAGAACCTGATGGGTTGAACTTGAAACGCAATTGAAGCTACAGCTTCGGAGCTCAAGGCCCCACACAGTCGGTTAGCTTGAATGCTATACTGTACACATGATTAATTACTGAGCCTCATGACGTAAACTCATGATGTAACTAAAAACGAAATTTAAAAACGTAGTCTCTGGACCAAGGCCCCTTGGAGTCCCGTTAGCTGAACTGTCACATGGTGTATAGTAGCCACAGTAGCATGGGTTAACTTTAATTCATGAAGTGATCAAAACTGTGGCCTCTGGGCTTAGGCTCATGAGCGCCACATTGGCTTGAATGTTATGCTGTTCCAGCTGGATCCTTGAATTTGGACCTGACCTTTGACCTTTACGTAATCACAGTCTTCTTCCCTAAACCTAGGTTTATAACTCAAGACAAATCATGACGTCACTGTTGACACACATGTCAGTGTTGCCCCGTATGTTAGTGGTTTAATTGCCTAAACCTAAAACTCGATTATGACTCAAGACGACTCATGATGTCACTGTTGGCACGTATGTTAGTGTTTCTGGTGCCTAAACCTAACCTTGACCTCCATATTATTTTGAAAACTACACCCAACCCAGTTTTTAACCTAACCCTAACCACTTTAAACCCCAACACATTGACCTATTTGACATTTCCACATATAAATAAATTAATTAATTAATTGACCAAAAATACATTCTCTAAAAAGGTTAAAAAATATTAAATATGGATGGCATCGATCAAAAACACACTCAATTCAGGGGACACAATTAACCCTGACCACTTTAAACCCAAACATATTGATCTAATTGGCATTACCACAAATTAATTAATTAGTTGATTAAGAGTACATTCTCTTAAAACATTAAAAGGATTAAATATGGATGGCATTGATTAAAAACACACTCAATTCATGGGACACAATTAACCCTGGTCACTTTAAACCCTAACACATGGACCTAATTGGCATCACCACAAATTAATTAATTAATTGACTAAAAATACATTTTCTAAAATTCTTAAAAATATTAAATATGGATGGCATTGATTAAAAACACACGCAATTCATGGGATACAATCAAGAACAGAAGACAAGCAGGATTCATACACAGGAACACAAGCAATTTTATTCAGGAAAAATTAAAAACATGATTGGCAACACTAAAAACATAAATAGGAATCAAAACATTAGACAGATAGTTCATTTGGCATCATTCACAGAGGGCAAATCATTAATTAGGGGGTTAAAATTAATTAAACTCATCCAGGGATGTGGAAACATAATTGATCACATTTAAAAACATAAATAGGGATCCATAAACAGACACATAATTAATTAGACACTATCTAAAACTGGGAAATCATTAATTAGAGGATTTAAACCTGTAAAATTCATTATTTGGCTACATTAAAAACAAGGGAAGGGAAGCGGGGACTCACAAGGGGTTAAAAAATCTTGGCAGAGTACATGACTGGTCATTAATGACTTTATTGTTATACAATAAAATTCATTTCAACAGGTTTTACTGTAATTTTCATTCGGAACAAGCTCAGGCTTATTCCTCCATTAGTGTGTGTGTGCTCAAACCACGTGGGAGGAGCCTTGACACTCACTCACTCTCTCACAGAGCTCACTTCTACTGCAGCAGCCAGAGGAGAAACAGCTCACTGTCTCAGCTCCAGTAGTGGGTCCAAACTTTGCAAGAGTGCTGGTCCTGATGAAGATCCATACGGATTGAAACGTCGACAGACAGCACTAGATTAATTAGGACTAATTAAGGCTCAGCAACAGCTTTTTTTCCCCTGGAGGGCAAACTTTTTCTCCCTCTCTTTGTCTCCTCCCTTCTCTTTTCTCCTCACTTCTCCCTTGAGGAAAACCCTTCCCTTTTGGAGTTTTTTTTCAGCATTTCTCCCTCTTTCTGACTGTTTTTTGATTACTTTTAACCTTTAACCTCACCCCTTTCCTTTTTATTTTAGAAATCTTCCTTTCCCCTTTTGGGAAAGCGCTTTTTGTTACTCATTATTTTTTTTATAATTTCTATCTTCATTTCCACTATTGTTTTCTTTACTTTGTTTATATTTTTTATATAACAAAGGCTGCCCCAGGGGAACATTAAACACAAAAACATTAAAGGACACTTACACACAAAACACAAACATTAAAGGACACTTACACACAAAACACAAACATTAAAGGACACACACACACCAAACACAACATTAAAGGACACCTACACACAAAACACAATATTAAAGGACACATACACACAAAATAAAAACAGTACACACGCGCACACACATCTACATTAAACATAAAAAAACAAGAAAAATAATAAAAAAACATCACAAACACGTACACAACCATGGCTGATGGTGCCTGGACAACAGTCCAATATGGCAGAAAGCGCCACAACAAATACAGGGGGGGTCAGCGTGGCTGGGGTGCCCCTTGGAGGATGGACAGTGCACCACCCTTCCCCTCTAGCAGGGGATGGGGTACAGTCCCCTATCCTAACCCTTTTTCGACCTCTCTGCCCACAAATCAGCAGGAAACCCTACGGGTTCTCAATGGGCATATTATGAGGAATATGCCGTATATTCCAGTTCTTGATAGGGAGGAGTTTCACACAGAGAAAGACAATGTCCATTGGACAAGGGAAACAGCAAAAGCTATGTTTGCCCATTGGATGACGTGTTTAAATGTGGACCCCCAGTAAGCCTATTACAGGAGGGGGATGACGGTTCACGACCTCAGTTGAACCAAAATGTTTTAGTTTTGGCAAAAGATTTTGCACTTTCAGGACCACAATTTGATCTTTTAAACAGGGGGTTGACATTTATTCCTTCCATTAATTTAGGTTGTGATCAAAGATCTCAATTAGATTTAGACATTCAGGATTATCACCGCAAGCTTAAATTAAAGGCTTATTTCAGAAATTCAATTAGAAAGGAAATTCCACCTTTTGTGGGCACTTCAACATGGGAACCACCTTTGCAGAAACTGCCACCGGAAGTAATACAGTTGATTGAAAAAGATTTGGATATGATTAAAAAACATTTTAAACCTATTCCAGAGAAATTTAATTTGTCACAACAAGAAATTAGGGCATTGAGAGAACTCATAAGAAACAAAACAATAGTTATCAAGCCCGCAGATAAAGGCAGTGCGGTTGTTGTTTTAAATAGAGAGCAATATGTTTTTGAGGTTAAAAAACAACTGAGCGATACTAGGTATTATAAAAAGCTTAAAGAACCCATTTACATGCACACCATACCCATTGTGACAGAAATTTTGAAAAAATTGCAAAAAAAGAAGTTCATTAGTGCCAAACAGAGAAGATATTTGGAAGGAGGAGCCCAACCTAGGGAACGTAGATTCTATATTTTACCCAAGGTGCATAAGGATCCTGACAAATGGACAGTGCCCTTTGAAATTCCGCCAGGGAGACCAATTGTTTCAGACTGTGAAAGTGAAACATATAGGATTGCGGAATATATTGATTTTTATTTAAACCCCCTTTCGACTAGGCATCCTGCATATATCAGGGACACGTATCATTTTATTGAAATTGTCAAAGGATTGAAGATTCCACCAAACTCCTTTTTCTTTTCTTTGGACGTCGATAGTCTTTACACCAATATTGACATCCAGGCAGGGCTTCAATCAGTTAGAGATATATTTCAGAAATACCCAGACCCCAAGAGGCCGGATGAGGAAGTACTTCAATTGTTGGAGATCAATTTGACCAAAAATGATTTTGTTTTTGATAACGAATATTATCTGCAAATTAAGGGAACAGCCATGGGCAAAAGGTTTGCCCCGGCGTATGCCAATATATTTATGGCAGATTGGGAAGATAAAGCTTTGGCAAAATGCCAAAAGAAGCCTACTCAATATTGGAGATACCTAGACGATATTTGGGGAGTTTGGTCGGATTCAAGAGAGGAATTTGATGATTTTATTAAAATTCTTAATTCGCATGATTCTTCTATTCAGGTCAAGCATGAGGTGGATCCTAATTCTATTGATTTCTTAGACACGACTGTGTACAAGGGTCCAAACTTTGAACATAATCAACAATTAGACATAAAAGTTTTCTTTAAGCCAACTGACACACATGCCTTATTATATAAAACTAGCTTTCACCCTAAACATACTTTTCGGGGCATTGTGAAATCACAATTGATTAGATTTCATCGTATCTGTACACAGGAATCAGATTTCAAAGAAGCAGTTAAAATATTGTTTAAGGCCTTAAGAGGTAGGGGCTACTCAAGGCCTTTTTTGAGGGATTGTTTCAAAACTTTCCAAGTGCAAAGACAAGGGGGAAATAAAGACTTAATTCCGTTTATAACCTCATTTTCATCGATCAACCAAATTATTGGTAGAAAATTAAAATTGAATTTTGAGGAATTGGCAATTAACCCAATTGTATTTCCAAATTCCAAGGTTATTTCGGCCTATAGGAGGCACAGGAATCTGAAAGATTTTTTAGTAAGGGCACGATTGCCAAAAGTAATATTTGAGAAACCTCATGCTTGGAAAGACCACTTTTGTAATTTGAATTTTGTGAGAAGTAGGGTAGATAAGAAGATTTTTAAGATTACACAGCGTTTTAGTCCACGTTCTGAAAATTGTATATATTTAATATTTTGTTTAAAATGTGGTCTACAATATGTGGGAGAAACCAGGAATTCCATTTCCACACGTATGACACAACACAAATACAACATTAAAAACAAGAAAGAAATTCATACTCCATTGGTTAAGCATTTTTTAATTCATGGTTTTGATGCTTTCAGAGTGGCTGGACTACAAAAGAACTCAATTTGGACAAATAAAGAAAGGAAAAAGATGGAAAGGAAATGGATTTTTTCCTTGAAAACTAAGGATCCAATGGGGATGAATAAGAAATATAATTAGAGAATTATCCCTGGCCCCGATCCCTACCCCTAACCCCAACCACCTCAGGATTATATATCAATTCCGCCTTTATGCCTAACCCTAATTTATTCTAACCCTAAATCTAGGATTACATGCCTAATCCTAACCACTTTTCTATGCCTACCCTGTTAACCCCTAGCCCTAACCATATCTTTGCCCTAACCCTAACCTTTTTGGGGGGGTGCTCTAATTTATTTCTTTTATGCCTAACCCTAACCTTAACTTCTATTATTTAGTTCATAAAATTCATGAGGATTGATAGTAAGGCTAAAATTATAAAATTTCATAATAATTGACATTTATAGGGTTAAAATTGTAAATTTTCATATATTGGACATTGTAGGGTTTTAAATATTACATCAAAATTCATTTAAAAACACTCAGAAGGGTTTAAAATAATAGGGTTTTATTTCATGGGGTGGATATAAGGTTAGAAATAGCAAATTGTTTTAGACGATAAATATAATTCATGGTTTTAGACACAGGGGGCGGAGACTATAAAAGGGAGGGACAGGCCAGCACAGAGCTCATTCTTACTCAGACCTCCGAAGGGTAAGCATCTCCTTAGAGAGCCCAGATCAGGGAGTTTTTCTGGTAGTGTGTCCTGCCTGAAGAAGGTCCACATAGGACCGAAACGTCGCAGTAATTGGACACACTTTTGGTTTCTTTAAAGCCCATTCTTGGGATATTTTATTTTATTTCATTTAAATAACCCCTTTTTTTTGGGGACACTTTTATTTAAAGCCCGTTTTTGGGACATCTTTATTTTATTAAACCCAAATTAGGGACACTTTAATTTCAAAATCTTGTTTTATTTTGTGAATACCTTTTATTTTATAAGCATTTTATATATATTTAACACTTAATCTTACATATTTAAATATTTAATTAGTATAACAAAGCCAAACATATAAATAACACTTACAAAAGAAACCCAAATGGGTTCTAGGGACGACGGAGGGGGCTGGACCACTGTCCGCTACGGCGGACGTGGCCAGCGCCCACGTCAAGACAACTGGGGGTTCCGGGGTGGCGGACGGTCCTGGGGGAAGGCCCGTGCACCTCCTGCCCCCTATGGGGGGTGGGTTCAGTTCCCCTTCCCTAACCCTAACCCCCCTAACCCTTTAATGCCTGCATCCAGGGCTGGGTGGAGGTGGGAGAGAGAGCTGGAGGCCTGGGAGTTAGACAGCCTCCAGCAGGCAGGGGGGAGAGAAGAGAAGAGAGCCACAGACAGCTGGGTGAAGTGGGGATGGAAGAGCTGGGTTAAATCCCACCTTTGACCCCTGTAGCCAGAGCTGGGTGGAGGTGGGAGAGAGAGCTGGGGGCCTGGGAGTTAGACAGCCTCCAGCAGGCAGGGGGGAGAGAAGAGAAGAGAGCCACAGACAGCTGGGTGAAGTGGGGATGCAGGAGCTGGGTTAAATCCCACCTTTAATGCCTGCATCCAGGGCTGGGTGGAGGTGGGAGAGAGAGCTGGAGGCCTGGGAGTTACAGAGCCTCCAGCAGGCAGGGGGAGAGAAGAGAAGAGAGCCACAGACAGCTGGGTGAAGTTAGGGATGCAAGAGCTGGGTTAAATCCCACCTTTAATGCCTGCATCCAGGGCTGGGTGGAGGTGGGAGAGAGAGCTGGAGGCCTGGGAGTTACAGAGCCTCCAGCAGGCAGGGGGAGAGAAGAGAAGAGAGCCACAGACAGCTGGGTGAAGTGGGAATGCAAGAGCTGGGTTAAATCCCACCTTTAATGCCTGCAGCCAGAGCTGGGTGGAGGTGGGAGAGAGAGAGAGCTGGAGGCCTGGGAGTTAGACAGCCTCCAGCAGGCAGGGGGGAGAGAAGAGAAGAGAGCCACAGACAGCTGGGTGAGGTGGGGATGCAAGAGCTGGGTTAAATCCCACCTTTAATGCCTGCAGCCAGAGCTGGGTGGAGGTGGGAGAGAGAGCTGGAGGCCTGGGAGTTAGACAGCCTCCAGCGGGCAGGGGGAGAGAAGAGAAGAGAGCCACAGAGAGCTACAGGCAGCTGGGTGAAGTGGGGATGCAAGAGCTGGGTTAAATCCCACCTTTGACCCCTGCAGCCAGAGCTGGGTGGAGGTGGGAGAGAGAGCTGGAGGCCTGGGAGTTAGACAGCCTCCAGCAGGCAGGGGGAGAGAAGAGAAGAGAGCCACAGACAGCTGGGTGAAGTGGGGATGGAAGAGCCTGGATAAATCCCACCTTTAATGCCTGCATCCAGGGCTGGGTGGAGGTGGGAGAGAGCTGGAGGCCTGGGAGTTAGACAGCCTCCAGCAGGCAGGGGGAGAGAAGAGAAGAGAGCCACAGACAACTGGGTGAAGTGGGGATGCAGGAGCTGGGTTAAATCCCACCTTTGACCCCTGCAGCCAGGGCTGGGTGGAGGTGGGAGAGAGAGAGCTGGAGGCCTGGGAGTTAGACAGCCTCCAGCAGGCAGGGGGAGAGAAGAGAAGAGAGCCACAGACAGCTGGGTGAAGTGGGGATGCAGGAGCTGGGTTAAATCCCACCTTTGACCCCTGCAGCCAGAGCTGGGTGGAGGTGGGAGAGAGAGCTGGAGGCCTGGGAGTTAGACAGCCTCCAGCAGGCAGGGGGAGAGAAGAGAAGAGAGCCACAGAGAGCCACAGGCAGCTGGGTGAAGTGGGGATGGAAGAGCTGGGTTAAATCCCACCTTTAACGCCTGCATCCAGAGCTGGGTGGAGGTGGGAGAGAGAGAGCTGGAGGCCTGGGAGTTAGACAGCCTCCAGCAGGCAGGGGGAGAGAAGAGAAGAGAGCCACAGACAGCTACAGGCAGCTGGGTGAAGTGGGGATGCAAGAGCTGGGTTAAATCCCACCTTTGACCCCTGCAGCCAGAGCTGGGTGGAGGTGGGAGAGAGAGCTGGAGGCCTGGGAGTTAGACAGCCTCCAGCAGGCAGGGGGAGAGAAGAGAAGAGAGCCACAGACAGCTGGGTGAAGTGGGGATGCAGGAGCTGGGTTAAATCCCACCTTTGACCCCTGCAGCCAGAGCTGGGTGGAGGTGGGAGAGAGAGCTGGAGGCCTGGGAGTTAGACAGCCTCCAGCAGGCAGGGGGGAGAGAAGAGAAGAGAGCCACAGAGAGCCACAGCCAGCTGGGTGAAGTGGGGATGGAAGGGCTGGGGTCAATCCCACCTTTAATGCCTGCAGCCAGAGCTGGGTGGAGGTGGGAGAGAGAGCTGGAGGCCTGGGAGTTAGACAGCCTCCAGCAGGCAGGGGGGAGAGAAGAGAAGAGAAGAGAGCCACAGACAGCTGGGTGAAGTGGGGATGCAGGAGCTGGGTTAAATCCCACCTTTAATGGCTGCAGCTAGAGCTGGGTGGAGGTGGGAGAAAGCTAGAGGCCTGGGAGTTAGACAGCCTCCAGCAGGCAGGGGGAGAGAAGAGAAGAGAGCCACAGAGAGCCACAGACAGCTGGGTGAGGTGGGGATGGAAGAGCCTGGATAAATCCCACCTTTAATGCCTGCATCCAGAGCTGGGTGGAGGTGGGAGAGAGAGCTGGAGGCCTGGGAGTTAGACAGCCTCCAGCAGGCAGGGGGGAGAGAAGAGAAGAGAGCCACAGAGAGCCACAGACAGCTGGGTGAAGTGGGGATGGAAGAGCCTGGATAAATCCCACCTTTAATGCCTGCATCCAGGGCTGGGTGGAGGTGGGAGAGAGCTGGAGGCCTGGGAGTTAGACAGCCTCCAGCAGGCAGGGGGAGAGAAGAGAAGAGAGCCACAGACAACTGGGTGAAGTGGGGATGCAGGAGCTGGGTTAAATCCCACCTTTGACCCCTGCAGCCAGGGCTGGGTGGAGGTGGGAGAGAGAGAGCTGGAGGCCTGGGAGTTAGACAGCCTCCAGCAGGCAGGGGGAGAGAAGAGAAGAGAGCCACAGACAGCTGGGTGAAGTGGGGATGGAAGAGCTGGGTTAAATCCCACCTTTGACCCCTGTAGCCAGAGCTGGGTGGAGGTGGGAGAGAGAGCTGGAGGCCTGGGAGTTAGACAGCCTCCAGCAGGCAGGGGGAGAGAAGAGAAGAGAAGAGAAGAGAGCCACAGACAGCTGGGTGAAGTGGGGATGGAAGAGCTGGGATAAATCCCACCTTTAATGCCTGCATCCAGAGCTGGGTGGAGGTGGGAGAGAGAGCTGGAGGCCTGGGAGTTAGACAGCCTCCAGCAGGCAGGGGGAGAGAAGAGAAGAGAGCCACAGACAGCTGGGTGAAGTGGGGATGCAGGAGCTGGGTTAAATCCCACCTTTGACCCCTGCAGCCAGAGCTGGGTGGAGGTGGGAGAGAGAGCTGGAGGCCTGGGAGTTAGACAGCCTCCAGCAGGCAGGGGGAGAGAAGAGAAGAGAGCCACAGAGAGCCACAGGCAGCTGGGTGAAGTGGGGATGGAAGAGCTGGGTTAAATCCCACCTTTAACGCCTGCATCCAGAGCTGGGTGGAGGTGGGAGAGAGAGAGCTGGAGGCCTGGGAGTTAGACAGCCTCCAGCAGGCAGGGGGAGAGAAGAGAAGAGAGCCACAGACAGCTACAGGCAGCTGGGTGAAGTGGGGATGCAAGAGCTGGGTTAAATCCCACCTTTGACCCCTGCAGCCAGAGCTGGGTGAAATTGGGAGAGGCGGAGGGCGCCGGGTCCAAGGGGGCCAGCCAGGGCCGAGCCCCGGGGGTGCCTGGCGTGAATCCGGGCTCCGTGGGCCGCCTGGGGACCGAGCACCCCCGGGGTCCACCCTTTGGCGGGGCCCGGGGGCCAGAGCTCGGCTCGGCGGCGGCCGCCGTTGCGCTGCCCGGCCACGGGGCGGGCAAATGGACAGCCTGGCAAAGGCTGGGAGGAATCGGAGCCCATGCCCCCTTTAATGTTGGTCAACGGTGAGGAGCGGCGCCGGGTCCATGGGGGCCAGCCAGGGCCGAGCCCCGGGGGTGCCTGGCGCGAATCCGGGCTCCGTGGGCCGCCTGGGGACCGAGCACCCCCGGGGTCCACCCTTTGGCGGGGCCCGGGGGCCAGAGCTCGGCTCGGCGGCGGCCGCCGTTGCGCTGCCCGGCCACGGGGCGGGCAAATGGACAGCCTGGCAAAGGCTGGGAGGAATCGGAGCTCATGCCCCCTTTAATGTTGGTCAACGGTGAGGAGCGGCGCCGGGTCCATGGGGGCCAGCCAGGGCCGAGCCCCGGGGGTGCCTGGCGCGAATCCGGGCTCCGTGGGCCGCCTGGGGACCGAGCACCCCCGGGGTCCACCCTTTGGCGGGGCCCGGGGGCCAGAGCTCGGCTCGGCGGCGGCCGCCGTTGGGCTGCCCGGCCACGGGGCGGGCAAATGGACAGCCTGGCAAAGGCTGGGAGGAATCGGAGCTCATGCCCCCTTTAATGTTGGTCAACGGTGAGGAGCGGCGCCGGGTCCATGGGGGCCAGCCAGGGCCGAGCCCCGGGGGTGCCTGGCGCGAATCCGGGCTCCGTGGGCCGCCTGGGGACCGAGCACCCCCGGGGTCCACCCTTTGGCGGGGCCCGGGGGCCAGAGCTCGGCTCGGCGGCGGCCGCCGTTGGGCTGCCCGGCCTCGGGGCGGGCAAATGGACAGCCTGGCAAAGGCTGGGAGGAATCGGAGCTCATGCCCCCTTTAATGTTGGTCAACGGTGAGGAGCGGCGCCGGGTCCATGGGGGCCAGCCAGGGCCGAGCCCCGGGGGTGCCTGGCGCGAATCCGGGCTCCGTGGGCCGCCTGGGGGCCGAGCACCCCCGGGGTCCACCCTTTGACGGTGCCCGGGGGCCAGAGCTTGGCTCGGCGGCGGCCGTTGTTGCGCTGCCCGGCCACGGGGCGGGGAAATGGACAGCCT
>JANUFT010000397.1:162500-167500 GCA_037127435.1 Epinephelus malabaricus | reverse complement strand
GTGGAGGTGGGTTAGGGTGAGAGGCCTGGGGGTCGGAGTGGGCTCCAGCAGGCAGGGGGAGAGAGGAGAGCCACATAACAGGGTGCTGGGTGAAGTGAGGATGGGAGACGGGGGGTTCATTCCCCCTTTAATGCCTGCATGCAGGGCTGGGTGGAGGTGGGTTAGGGTGAGAGGCCTGGGGGTCGGAGTGGGCTCCAGCAGGCAGGGGGAGAGAGGAGAGCCACACAGCAGGGTGCTGGCTGAAGTGAGGATGGGAGAAGAGGGATACATCCCCCCCTTTAATGCCTGCAGCCAGAGCTGGGTGGAGGTGGGTTAGGGTGAGAGGCCTGGGGGTTGGAGAGGGCTCCAGCAGGCAGGGGGAGAGAGGAGAGCCACACAGCAGGGTGCTGGGTGAAGTGAGGATGCAGGAGCTGGGTTAAATCCCACCTTTAATGCCTGTAGCCAGAGCTGGGTGGAGGTGGGAGAGAGAGCTGGGGGCCTGGGAGTTAGACAGCCTCCAGCAGGCAGGGGGGAGAGAAGAGAAGAGAGCCACAGACAGCTGGGTGAAGTGGGGATGCAGGAGCTGGGTTAAATCCCACCTTTAATGCCTGCATCCAGGGCTGGGTGGAGGTGGGAGAGAGAGCTGGAGGCCTGGGAGTTACAGAGCCTCCAGCAGGCAGGGGGAGAGAAGAGAAGAGAGCCACAGACAGCTGGGTGAAGTGGGGATGCAAGAGCTGGGTTAAATCCCACCTTTAATGCCTGCAGCCAGAGCTGGGTGGAGGTGGGAGAGAGAGCTGGAGGCCTGGGAGTTAGACAGCCTCCAGCAGGCAGGGGGAGAGAAGAGAAGAGAGCCACAGACAGCTGGGTGAAGTGGGGATGCAGGAGCTGGGTTAAATCCCACCTTTGACCCCTGTAGCCAGAGCTGGGTGGAGGTGGGAGAGAGAGCTGGAGGCCTGGGAGTTAGACAGCCTCCAGCAGGCAGGGGGAGAGAAGAGAAGAGAGCCACAGAGAGCTACAGGCAGCTGGGTGAAGTGGGGATGCAAGAGCTGGGTTAAATCCCACCTTTAATGCCTGCATCCAGGGCTGGGTGTGGAGGTGGGAGAGAGCTGGAGGCCTGGGAGTTAGACAGCCTCCAGCAGGCAGGGGGAGAGAAGAGAAGAGAGCCACAGACAGCTGGGTGAAGTGGGGATGCAGGAGCTGGGTTAAATCCCACCTTTGACCCCTGTAGCCAGAGCTGGGTGGAGGTGGGAGAGAGAGCTGGAGGCCTGGGAGTTAGACAGCCTCCAGCAGGCAGGGGGAGAGAAGAGAAGAGAGCCACAGACAGCTGGGTGAAGTGGGGATGGAGGAGCTGGGTTAAATCCCACCTTTAACGCCTGCAGCCAGAGCTGGGTGGAGGTGGGAGAGAGAGCTGGGGGCCTGGGAGTTAGACAGCCTCCAGCAGGCAGGGGGAGAGAAGAGAAGAGAGCCACAGAGAGCTACAGGCAGCTGGGTGAAGTGGGGATGCAAGAGCTGGGGTAAATCCCACCTTTAATGCCTGCATCCAGGGCTGGGTGTGGAGGTGGGAGAGAGCTGGAGGCCTGGGAGTTAGACAGCCTCCAGCAGGCAGGGGGAGAGAAGAGAAGAGAGCCACAGACAGCTGGGTGAAGTGGGGATGCAGGAGCTGGGTTAAATCCCACCTTTGACCCCTGCAGCCAGAGCTGGGTGGAGGTGGGAGAGAGAGCTGGAGGCCTGGGAGTTACAGAGCCTCCAGCAGGCAGGGGGAGAGAAGAGAAGAGAGCCACAGACAGCTGGGTGAAGTGGGGATGGAGGAGCTGGGATAAATCCCACCTTTAACGCCTGCATCCAGGGCTGGGTGGAGGTGGGAGAGAGAGCTGGAGGCCTGGGAGTTAGACAGCCTCCAGCAGGCAGGGGGGAGAGAAGAGAAGAGAGCCACAGACAGCTGGGTGAAGTGGGGATGGAGGAGCTGGGATAAATCCCACCTTTAACGCCTGCAGCCAGAGCTGGGTGGAGGTGGGAGAGAGAGCTGGAGGCCTGGGAGTTAGACAGCCTCCAGCAGGCAGGGGGAGAGAAGAGAAGAGAGCCACAGACAGCTGGGTGAAGTGGGGATGCAGGAGCTGGGTTAAATCCCACCTTTGACCCCTGTAGCCAGAGCTGGGTGGAGGTGGGAGAGAGAGCTGGAGGCCTGGGAGTTAGACAGCCTCCAGCAGGCAGGGGGAGAGAAGAGAAGAGAGCCACAGACAGCTGGGTGAAGTGGGGATGCAGGAGCTGGGTTAAATCCCACCTTTGACCCCTGTAGCCAGAGCTGGGTGGAGGTGGGAGAGAGAGCTGGAGGCCTGGGAGTTAGACAGCCTCCAGCAGGCAGGGGGAGAGAAGAGAAGAGAGCCACAGAGAGCTACAGGCAGCTGGGTGAAGTGGGGATGCAAGAGCTGGGTTAAATCCCACCTTTAATGCCTGCATCCAGGGCTGGGTGTGGAGGTGGGAGAGAGCTGGAGGCCTGGGAGTTAGACAGCCTCCAGCAGGCAGGGGGAGAGAAGAGAAGAGAGCCACAGACAGCTGGGTGAAGTGGGGATGCAGGAGCTGGGTTAAATCCCACCTTTGACCCCTGCAGCCAGAGCTGGGTGGAGGTGGGAGAGAGAGCTGGAGGCCTGGGAGTTAGACAGCCTCCAGCAGGCAGGGGGAGAGAAGAGAAGAGAGCCACAGACAGCTGGGTGAAGTGGGGATGCAAGAGCTGGGTTAAATCCCACCTTTAATGCCTGCATCCAGGGCTGGGTGGAGGTGGGAGAGAGAGCTGGAGGCCTGGGAGTTACAGAGCCTCCAGCAGGCAGGGGGAGAGAAGAGAAGAGAGCCACAGACAGCTGGGTGAAGTGGGGATGCAGGAGCTGGGTTAAATCCCACCTTTAACGCCTGCATCCAGGGCTGGGTGGAGGTGGGAGAGAGAGCTGGAGGCCTGGGAGTTAGACAGCCTCCAGCAGGCAGGGGGAGAGAAGAGAAGAGAGCCACAGACAGCTGGGTGAAGTGGGGATGGAGGAGCTGGGTTAAATCCCACCTTTGACCCCTGTAGCCAGAGCTGGGTGGAGGTGGGAGAGAGAGCTGGAGGCCTGGGAGTTAGACAGCCTCCAGCAGGCAGGGGGGAGAGAAGAGAAGAGAGCCACAGAGAGCTACAGGCAGCTGGGTGAAGTGGGGATGCAAGAGCTGGGTTAAATCCCACCTTTGACCCCTGCAGCCAGAGCTGGGTGGAGGTGGGAGAGAGAGCTGGAGGCCTGGGAGTTAGACAGCCTCCAGCAGGCAGGGGGGAGAGAAGAGAGCCACAGAGAGCCACAGACAGCTGGGTGAAGTGGGGATGGAAGAGCTGGGTTAAAGCCCACCTTTAATGCCTGCATCCAGGGCTGGGTGGAGGTGGGAGAGAGAGCTGGAGGCCTGGGAGTTAGACAGCCTCCAGCAGGCAGGGGGAGAGAAGAGAAGAGAGCCACAGAGAGCCACAGACAGCTGGGTGAAGTGGGGATGCAAGAGCTGGGATAAATCCCACCTTTAATGCCTGCATCCAGGGCTGGGTGTGGAGGTGGGAGAGAGAGCTGGAGGCCTGGGAGTTAGACAGCCTCCAGCAGGCAGGGGGGAGAGAAGAGAGCCACAGAGAGCCACAGACAGCTGGGTGAAGTGGGGATGGAAGAGCTGGGTTAAAGCCCACCTTTAATGCCTGCATCCAGGGCTGGGTGGAGGTGGGAGAGAGAGCTGGAGGCCTGGGAGTTAGACAGCCTCCAGCAGGCAGGGGGGAGAGAAGAGAAGAGAGCCACAGAGAGCCACAGACAGCTGGGTGAGGTGGGGATGCAAGAGCTGGGTTTAATCCCACCTTTAATGCCTGCATCCAGGGCTGGGTGTGGAGGTGGGAGAGAGCTGGAGGCCTGGGAGTTACAGAGCCTCCAGCAGGCAGGGGGAGAGAAGAGAAGAGAGCCACCGACAGCTGGGTGAGGTGGGGATGCAAGAGCTGGGATAAATCCCACCTTTAATGCCTGCATCCAGGGCTGGGTGTGGAGGTGGGAGAGAGAGCTGGAGGCCTGGGAGTTAGACAGCCTCCAGCAGGCAGGGGGAGAGAAGAGAAGAGAGCCACAGACAGCTGGGTGAAGTGGGGATGGAGGAGCTGGGTTAAATCCCACCTTTGACCCCTGTAGCCAGAGCTGGGTGGAGGTGGGAGAGAGAGCTGGAGGCCTGGGAGTTAGACAGCCTCCAGCAGGCAGGGGGAGAGAAGAGAAGAGAGCCACAGAGAGCTACAGGCAGCTGGGTGAAGTGGGGATGCAAGAGCTGGGTTAAATCCCACCTTTGACCCCTGCAGCCAGAGCTGGGTGGAGGTGGGAGAGAGAGCTGGAGGCCTGGGAGTTAGACAGCCTCCAGCAGGCAGGGGGAGAGAAGAGAAGAGAGCCACAGAGAGCTACAGGCAGCTGGGTGAAGTGGGGATGCAAGAGCTGGGTTAAATCCCACCTTTGACCCCTGCAGCCAGAGCTGGGTGGAGGTGGGAGAGAGAGCTGGAGGCCTGGGAGTTAGACAGCCTCCAGCAGGCAGGGGGAGAGAAGAGAAGAGAGCCACAGAGAGCTACAGGCAGCTGGGTGAAGTGGGGATGCAAGAGCTGGGTTAAATCCCACCTTTGACCCCTGCAGCCAGAGCTGGGTGGAGGTGGGAGAGAGAGCTGGAGGCCTGGGAGTTACAGAGCCTCCAGCAGGCAGGGGGAGAGAAGAGAAGAGAGCCACAGACAGCTGGGTGAAGTGGGGATGCAAGAGCTGGGATAAATCCCACCTTTAATGCCTGCATCCAGGGCTGGGTGTGGAGGTGGGAGAGAGCTGGAGGCCTGGGAGTTAGACGGCCTCCAGCAGGCAGGGGAGAGAAGAGAAGAGAGCCACAGAGAGCCACCGACAGCTGGGTGAGGTGGGGATGCAAGAGCTGGGTTAAATCCCACCTTTAATGCCTGCATCCAGAGCTGGGTGAAATTGGGAGAGGCGGAGGGCGCCGGGTCCATGGGGGCCAGCCAGGGC
>JANUFT010000397.1:140000-150000 GCA_037127435.1 Epinephelus malabaricus | reverse complement strand
GGAGCCTCTGCTGGAGTACCAGAGGCACGGAGCCTCTGCTGGAGTACCAGAGGCACGGAGCTTCGGCTGGAGTACCAGAGGCACGGAGCCTCTGCTGGAGTACCAGAGGCACGGAGCCTCTGCTGGAGTACCAGAGGCACGGAGCACTTAGGAAAAATCCTCTAAGTGTGAGACAGGGAGAAGGCGCTGGCGGAGGCAGCGGGAGGTCCGCTGCTTTCCCTCCTTCCTTCCTCCCGTGTGACACAGTTTGGGGGGGTTTTCCAAGCCACCCTCTGCACGGTTTAAGAAAGGTGGTTGTCGGAAAGCAGGGGCTCCAGAGAAGTGGGCCTGGCTGAGCTGGAGAACCAGGGGAGCGGAGAGAGAATGAAGCCTGGAAGGGAGAGGTGAGACAGTCTTAGCACTGGTGATGGAGTACCAGAGGCACGGAGCCTCTGCTGGAGTACCAGAGGCACGGAGCTTCGGCTGGAGTACCAGAGGCACGGAGCCTCTGCTGGAGTACCAGAGGCACGGAGCCTCTGCTGGAGTACCAGAGGCACGGAGCACTTAGGAAAAATCCTCTAAGTGTGAGACAGGGAGAAGGCGCTGGCGGAGGCAGCGGGAGGTCCGCTGCTTTCCCTCCTTCCTTCCTCCCGTGTGACACAGTTCAGGGGGGTTTTCCAAGCCACCCTCTGCACGGTTTCAGAAAGGTGGTTGTCAGAAAGCAGGGGCTCCAGAGAAGTGGGCCTGGCTGAGCTGGAGAACCAGGGGAGCGGAGAGAGAATGAAGCCTGGAAGGGAGAGGTGAGACAGTCTTAGCACTGGTGATGGAGTACCAGAGGCACGGAGCCTCTGCTGGAGTACCAGAGGCACGGAGCCTCTGCTGGAGTACCAGAGGCACGGAGCTTCGGCTGGAGTACCAGAGGCACGGAGCCTCTGCTGGAGTACCAGAGGCACGGAGCCTCTGCTGGAGTACCAGAGGCACGGAGCACTTAGGAAAAATCCTCTAAGTGTGAGACAGGGAGAAGGCGCTGGCGGAGGCAGCGGGAGGTCCGCTGCTTTCCCTCCTTCCTTCCTCCCGTGTGACACAGTTTGGGGGGGTTTTCCAAGCCACCCTCTGCACGGTTTAAGAAAGGTGGTTGTCGGAAAGCAGGGGCTCCAGAGAAGTGGGCCTGGCTGAGCTGGAGAACCAGGGGAGCGGAGAGAGAATGAAGCCTGGAAGGGAGAGGTGAGACAGTCTTAGCACTGGTGATGGAGTACCAGAGGCACGGAGCCTCTGCTGGAGTACCAGAGGCACGGAGCTTCGGCTGGAGTACCAGAGGCACGGAGCCTCTGCTGGAGTACCAGAGGCACGGAGCACTTAGGAAAAATCCTCTAAGTGTGAGACAGGGAGAAGGCGCTGGCGGAGGCAGCGGGAGGTCCGCTGCTTTCCCTCCTTCCTTCCTCCCGTGTGACACAGTTCAGGGGGGTTTTCCAAGCCACCCTCTGCACGGTTTCAGAAAGGTGGTTGTCAGAAAGCAGGGGCTCCAGAGAAGTGGGCCTGGCTGAGCTGGAGAACCAGGGGAGCGGAGAGAGAATGAAGCCTGGAAGGGAGAGGTGAGACAGTCTTAGCACTGGTGATGGAGTACCAGAGGCACGGAGCCTCTGCTGGAGTACCAGAGGCACGGAGCCTCTGCTGGAGTACCAGAGGCACGGAGCTTCGGCTGGAGTACCAGAGGCACGGAGCCTCTGCTGGAGTACCAGAGGCACGGAGCCTCTGCTGGAGTACCAGAGGCACGGAGCACTTAGGAAAAATCCTCTAAGTGTGAGACAGGGAGAAGGCGCTGGCGGAGGCAGCGGGAGGTCCGCTGCTTTCCCTCCTTCCTTCCTCCCGTGTGACACAGTTCGGGGGGGTTTTCCAAGCCACCCTCTGCACGGTTTCAGAAAGGTGGTTGTCAGAAAGCAGGGGCTCCAGAGAAGTGGGCCTGGCTGAGCTGGAGAACCAGGGGAGCGGAGAGAGAATGAAGCCTGGAAGGGAGAGGTGAGACAGTCTTAGCACTGGTGATGGAGTACCAGAGGCACGGAGCCTCTGCTGGAGTACCAGAGGCACGGAGCCTCTGCTGGAGTACCAGAGGCACGGAGCTTCGGCTGGAGTACCAGAGGCACGGAGCCTCTGCTGGAGTACCAGAGGCACGGAGCACTTAGGAAAAATCCTCTAAGTTTGAGACAGGGAGAAGGCGCTGGCAGAGGCAGCGGGAGGTACCAGAGGCACGGAGCACTTAGGAAAAATCCTCTAAGTTTGAGACAGGGAGAAGGCGCTGGCAGAGGCAGCGGGAGGTCCGCTGCTTTCCCTCCTTCCTTCCTCCTGTGTGACACAGTTTGGGGGGGTTTTCCAAGCCACCCTCTGCAAGGTTTCAGAAAGGTGGTTGTCGGAAAGCAGGGGCTCCAGAGAAGTGGGCCTGGCTGAGCTGGAGTACCGACCAGGCTCTGCTGGAGGACCAGAGGTGTGGAGGCTCTGCTGGAGAACCAGGGGAGCGGAGGCTCTGCTGGAGTACCAGGGGCGCGGAGGCTCTGCTGGAGTACCAGGGGCGCGGAGGCTCTGCTGGAGTACCAGGGGCGCGAAGCGCTGGGCGGCGCGGCCAAGGGGGTTTAATCCGTGGAGGGGTGCTTAAGTGTGGGTACCCAGGAGCGGCCGGTGCGCTGGGTGCTCCGGGGGGGCCGGCTGGCGGGCGGGCCGGCCGGAGGGGGCACCCCGGAGAGGGGAGAGAGGAGGCAGGGAGAAGGAGTGAGAGGGAGGAGGGTGGGTGAAGTGAGGGTGGAAGACGGGGGGTTCATTCCCCCTTTAATGCCTGCCTGCCTGCCTGCCTGCATGCAGGGCTGGGTGGAGGTGGGAGAGAGAGAGGGGGCTCCCCAGGCAGGGGAGAGCCACAGACAGAGGGCTGGGTGAAGTGAGGATGGGAGACTGGGGGTTCATTCCCCCTTTAATGCCTGCATGCAGGGCTGGGTGGAGGTGGGGGAGAGAGAGAGGGGGCTCCCCAGGCAGGGGAGAGCCACAGACAGAGGGCTGGGTGAAGTGAGGATGGGAGACTGGGGGTTCATTCCCCCTTTAATGCCTGCATGCAGGGCTGGGTGGAGGTGGGAGAGAGAGAGAGAGAGGGGGGGCTCCCCAGGCAGGGGAGAGCCACAGACAGAGGGCTGGGTGAAGTGAGGATGGGAGACTGGGGGTTCATTCCCCCTTTAATGCCTGCATGCAGGGCTGGGTGGAGGTGGGTTAGGGTGAGAGGCCTGGGGGTCGGAGTGGGCTCCAGCAGGCAGGGGGAGAGAGGAGAGCCACACAGCAGGGTGCTGGGTGAAGTGAGGATGGGAGACGGGGGGTTCATTCCCCCTTTAATGCCTGCATGCAGGGCTGGGTGGAGGTGGGTTAGGGTGAGAGGCCTGGGGGTCGGAGTGGGCTCCAGCAGGCAGGGGGAGAGAGGAGAGCCACATAACAGGGTGCTGGGTGAAGTGAGGATGGGAGACGGGGGGTTCATTCCCCCTTTAATGCCTGCATGCAGGGCTGGGTGGAGGTGGGTTAGGGTGAGAGGCCTGGGGGTCGGAGTGGGCTCCAGCAGGCAGGGGGAGAGAGGAGAGCCACACAGCAGGGTGCTGGCTGAAGTGAGGATGGGAGAAGAGGGATACATCCCCCCCTTTAATGCCTGCAGCCAGAGCTGGGTGGAGGTGGGTTAGGGTGAGAGGCCTGGGGGTTGGAGAGGGCTCCAGCAGGCAGGGGGAGAGAGGAGAGCCACACAGCAGGGTGCTGGGTGAAGTGAGGATGCAGGAGCTGGGTTAAATCCCACCTTTAATGCCTGTAGCCAGAGCTGGGTGGAGGTGGGAGAGAGAGCTGGGGGCCTGGGAGTTAGACAGCCTCCAGCAGGCAGGGGGGAGAGAAGAGAAGAGAGCCACAGACAGCTGGGTGAAGTGGGGATGCAGGAGCTGGGTTAAATCCCACCTTTAATGCCTGCATCCAGGGCTGGGTGGAGGTGGGAGAGAGAGCTGGAGGCCTGGGAGTTACAGAGCCTCCAGCAGGCAGGGGGAGAGAAGAGAAGAGAGCCACAGACAGCTGGGTGAAGTGGGGATGCAAGAGCTGGGTTAAATCCCACCTTTAATGCCTGCAGCCAGAGCTGGGTGGAGGTGGGAGAGAGAGCTGGAGGCCTGGGAGTTAGACAGCCTCCAGCAGGCAGGGGGAGAGAAGAGAAGAGAGCCACAGACAGCTGGGTGAAGTGGGGATGCAGGAGCTGGGTTAAATCCCACCTTTGACCCCTGTAGCCAGAGCTGGGTGGAGGTGGGAGAGAGAGCTGGAGGCCTGGGAGTTAGACAGCCTCCAGCAGGCAGGGGGAGAGAAGAGAAGAGAGCCACAGAGAGCTACAGGCAGCTGGGTGAAGTGGGGATGCAAGAGCTGGGTTAAATCCCACCTTTAATGCCTGCATCCAGGGCTGGGTGTGGAGGTGGGAGAGAGCTGGAGGCCTGGGAGTTAGACAGCCTCCAGCAGGCAGGGGGAGAGAAGAGAAGAGAGCCACAGACAGCTGGGTGAAGTGGGGATGCAGGAGCTGGGTTAAATCCCACCTTTGACCCCTGTAGCCAGAGCTGGGTGGAGGTGGGAGAGAGAGCTGGAGGCCTGGGAGTTAGACAGCCTCCAGCAGGCAGGGGGAGAGAAGAGAAGAGAGCCACAGACAGCTGGGTGAAGTGGGGATGGAGGAGCTGGGTTAAATCCCACCTTTAACGCCTGCAGCCAGAGCTGGGTGGAGGTGGGAGAGAGAGCTGGGGGCCTGGGAGTTAGACAGCCTCCAGCAGGCAGGGGGAGAGAAGAGAAGAGAGCTACAGGCAGCTGGGTGAAGTGGGGATGCAAGAGCTGGGGTAAATCCCACCTTTAATGCCTGCATCCAGGGCTGGGTGTGGAGGTGGGAGAGAGCTGGAGGCCTGGGAGTTAGACAGCCTCCAGCAGGCAGGGGGAGAGAAGAGAAGAGAGCCACAGACAGCTGGGTGAAGTGGGGATGCAGGAGCTGGGTTAAATCCCACCTTTGACCCCTGCAGCCAGAGCTGGGTGGAGGTGGGAGAGAGAGCTGGAGGCCTGGGAGTTACAGAGCCTCCAGCAGGCAGGGGGAGAGAAGAGAAGAGAGCCACAGACAGCTGGGTGAAGTGGGGATGGAGGAGCTGGGATAAATCCCACCTTTAACGCCTGCATCCAGGGCTGGGTGGAGGTGGGAGAGAGAGCTGGAGGCCTGGGAGTTAGACAGCCTCCAGCAGGCAGGGGGGAGAGAAGAGAAGAGAGCCACAGACAGCTGGGTGAAGTGGGGATGGAGGAGCTGGGATAAATCCCACCTTTAACGCCTGCAGCCAGAGCTGGGTGGAGGTGGGAGAGAGAGCTGGAGGCCTGGGAGTTAGACAGCCTCCAGCAGGCAGGGGGAGAGAAGAGAAGAGAGCCACAGACAGCTGGGTGAAGTGGGGATGCAGGAGCTGGGTTAAATCCCACCTTTGACCCCTGTAGCCAGAGCTGGGTGGAGGTGGGAGAGAGAGCTGGAGGCCTGGGAGTTAGACAGCCTCCAGCAGGCAGGGGGAGAGAAGAGAAGAGAGCCACAGACAGCTGGGTGAAGTGGGGATGCAGGAGCTGGGTTAAATCCCACCTTTGACCCCTGTAGCCAGAGCTGGGTGGAGGTGGGAGAGAGAGCTGGAGGCCTGGGAGTTAGACAGCCTCCAGCAGGCAGGGGGAGAGAAGAGAAGAGAGCCACAGAGAGCTACAGGCAGCTGGGTGAAGTGGGGATGCAAGAGCTGGGTTAAATCCCACCTTTAATGCCTGCATCCAGGGCTGGGTGTGGAGGTGGGAGAGAGCTGGAGGCCTGGGAGTTAGACAGCCTCCAGCAGGCAGGGGGAGAGAAGAGAAGAGAGCCACAGACAGCTGGGTGAAGTGGGGATGCAGGAGCTGGGTTAAATCCCACCTTTGACCCCTGCAGCCAGAGCTGGGTGGAGGTGGGAGAGAGAGCTGGAGGCCTGGGAGTTAGACAGCCTCCAGCAGGCAGGGGGAGAGAAGAGAAGAGAGCCACAGACAGCTGGGTGAAGTGGGGATGCAAGAGCTGGGTTAAATCCCACCTTTAATGCCTGCATCCAGGGCTGGGTGGAGGTGGGAGAGAGAGCTGGAGGCCTGGGAGTTACAGAGCCTCCAGCAGGCAGGGGGAGAGAAGAGAAGAGAGCCACAGACAGCTGGGTGAAGTGGGGATGCAGGAGCTGGGTTAAATCCCACCTTTAACGCCTGCATCCAGGGCTGGGTGGAGGTGGGAGAGAGAGCTGGAGGCCTGGGAGTTAGACAGCCTCCAGCAGGCAGGGGGAGAGAAGAGAAGAGAGCCACAGACAGCTGGGTGAAGTGGGGATGGAGGAGCTGGGTTAAATCCCACCTTTGACCCCTGTAGCCAGAGCTGGGTGGAGGTGGGAGAGAGAGCTGGAGGCCTGGGAGTTAGACAGCCTCCAGCAGGCAGGGGGGAGAGAAGAGAAGAGAGCCACAGAGAGCTACAGGCAGCTGGGTGAAGTGGGGATGCAAGAGCTGGGTTAAATCCCACCTTTGACCCCTGCAGCCAGAGCTGGGTGGAGGTGGGAGAGAGAGCTGGAGGCCTGGGAGTTAGACAGCCTCCAGCAGGCAGGGGGGAGAGAAGAGAGCCACAGAGAGCCACAGACAGCTGGGTGAAGTGGGGATGGAAGAGCTGGGTTAAAGCCCACCTTTAATGCCTGCATCCAGGGCTGGGTGGAGGTGGGAGAGAGAGCTGGAGGCCTGGGAGTTAGACAGCCTCCAGCAGGCAGGGGGAGAGAAGAGAAGAGAGCCACAGAGAGCCACAGACAGCTGGGTGAAGTGGGGATGCAAGAGCTGGGATAAATCCCACCTTTAATGCCTGCATCCAGGGCTGGGTGTGGAGGTGGGAGAGAGAGCTGGAGGCCTGGGAGTTAGACAGCCTCCAGCAGGCAGGGGGGAGAGAAGAGAGCCACAGAGAGCCACAGACAGCTGGGTGAAGTGGGGATGGAAGAGCTGGGTTAAAGCCCACCTTTAATGCCTGCATCCAGGGCTGGGTGGAGGTGGGAGAGAGAGCTGGAGGCCTGGGAGTTAGACAGCCTCCAGCAGGCAGGGGGGAGAGAAGAGAAGAGAGCCACAGAGAGCCACAGACAGCTGGGTGAGGTGGGGATGCAAGAGCTGGGTTTAATCCCACCTTTAATGCCTGCATCCAGGGCTGGGTGTGGAGGTGGGAGAGAGCTGGAGGCCTGGGAGTTACAGAGCCTCCAGCAGGCAGGGGGAGAGAAGAGAAGAGAGCCACCGACAGCTGGGTGAGGTGGGGATGCAAGAGCTGGGATAAATCCCACCTTTAATGCCTGCATCCAGGGCTGGGTGTGGAGGTGGGAGAGAGAGCTGGAGGCCTGGGAGTTAGACAGCCTCCAGCAGGCAGGGGGAGAGAAGAGAAGAGAGCCACAGACAGCTGGGTGAAGTGGGGATGGAGGAGCTGGGTTAAATCCCACCTTTGACCCCTGTAGCCAGAGCTGGGTGGAGGTGGGAGAGAGAGCTGGAGGCCTGGGAGTTAGACAGCCTCCAGCAGGCAGGGGGAGAGAAGAGAAGAGAGCCACAGAGAGCTACAGGCAGCTGGGTGAAGTGGGGATGCAAGAGCTGGGTTAAATCCCACCTTTGACCCCTGCAGCCAGAGCTGGGTGGAGGTGGGAGAGAGAGCTGGAGGCCTGGGAGTTAGACAGCCTCCAGCAGGCAGGGGGAGAGAAGAGAAGAGAGCCACAGAGAGCTACAGGCAGCTGGGTGAAGTGGGGATGCAAGAGCTGGGTTAAATCCCACCTTTGACCCCTGCAGCCAGAGCTGGGTGGAGGTGGGAGAGAGAGCTGGAGGCCTGGGAGTTAGACAGCCTCCAGCAGGCAGGGGGAGAGAAGAGAAGAGAGCCACAGAGAGCTACAGGCAGCTGGGTGAAGTGGGGATGCAAGAGCTGGGTTAAATCCCACCTTTGACCCCTGCAGCCAGAGCTGGGTGGAGGTGGGAGAGAGAGCTGGAGGCCTGGGAGTTACAGAGCCTCCAGCAGGCAGGGGGAGAGAAGAGAAGAGAGCCACAGACAGCTGGGTGAAGTGGGGATGCAAGAGCTGGGATAAATCCCACCTTTAATGCCTGCATCCAGGGCTGGGTGTGGAGGTGGGAGAGAGCTGGAGGCCTGGGAGTTAGACGGCCTCCAGCAGGCAGGGGAGAGAAGAGAAGAGAGCCACAGAGAGCCACCGACAGCTGGGTGAGGTGGGGATGCAAGAGCTGGGTTAAATCCCACCTTTAATGCCTGCATCCAGAGCTGGGTGAAATTGGGAGAGGCGGAGGGCGCCGGGTCCATGGGGGCCAGCCAGGGCCGAGCCCCGGGGGTGCCTGGCGCGAATCCGGGCTCCGTGGGCCGCCTGGGGACCGAGCACCCCCGGGGTCCACCCTTTGGCGGGGCCCGGGGGCCAGAGCTCGGCTCGGCGGCGGCCGCCGTTGCGCTGCCCGGCCACGGGGCGGTGAAATGGACAGCCTGGCAAAGGCTGGGAGGAATCGGAGCTCATGCCCCCTTTAATGTTGGTCAACGGTGAGGAGCGGCGCCGGGTCCATGGGGGCCAGCCAGGGCCGAGCCCCGGGGGTGCCTGGCGCGAATCCGGGCTCCGTGGGCCGCCTGGGGACCGAGCACCCCCGGGGTCCACCCTTTGGCGGGGCCCGGGGGCCAGAGCTCGGCTCGGCGGCGGCCGCCGTTGCGCTGCCCGGCCACGGGGCGGTGAAATGGACAGCCTGGCAAAGGCTGGGAGGAATCGGAGCTCATGCCCCCTTTAATGTTGGTCAACGGTGAGGAGCGGCGCCGGGTCCATGGGGGCCAGCCAGGGCCGAGCCCCGGGGGTGCCTGGCGCGAATCCGGGCTCCGTAGGCCGCCTGGGGGCCGAGCACCCCCGGGGTCCACCCTTTGACGGTGCCCGGGGGCCAGAGCTCGGCTCGGCGGCGGCCGTTGTTGCGCTGCCCGGCCACGGGGCGGTGAAATGGACAGCCTGGCAAAGGCTGGGTGGAAACGGAGCTCATGCCCCCTTTAATGCCTGTCACCAGTGCGTGGCGGAGGTGCGAGAGGCGGAGATCGGAGGCTCCCAGACAGGGAGGGGAGAGGGAGAAATTGTTCAAAACGGGGTAAAACGGGCGAACGCCTGCCTGCCTGCCTGCCTCCCTCCCTCATGTCGTTCCTCCACGGCTTCATCACGGAGGGAGATCGCAGGCTCCCAGACACGGGAGAAGAGGGAGAGATGTGGGAAAATCCGTTAAAACACCGTACGGGCGCTCCCTCCCTCCCTCCCTCATTTCGTTCCTCCACGGCTTCATCACGGAGGGAGATCGCAGGCTCCCAGACACGGGAGAAGAGGGAGAGATGTGGGAAAATCCGTTAAAACACCGTACGGGCGCTCCCTCCCTCCCTCCCTCCCTCATTTCGTTCCTCCACGGCTTCATCACGGAGGGAGATCGCAGGCTCCCAGACACGGGAGAAGAGGGAGAAATTGATCAAAACGGGGTAAAACGGGCGAACGCCTGCCTGCCTGCCTGCCTCCCTCATTTCGTTCCTCCACGGCTTCATCACGGAGGGAGATCGCAGGCTCCCAGACACGGGAGAAGAGGGAGAGATGTGGGGAAAATCCGTTAAAACACCGTACGGGCGCTCCCTCGCTTGTTTCCGGTGTTAAAGCGAGGCGGCCGGAGTACCAGGGGTACGGGAGGGTGGACGGGAGAAGGGCCCGGGGTGATCGGCGGAGCTCCGGCCGCCTCCGCCCGCTCCTTCTCCCCGTCAAAAACTTTGAAAAAAACGCAGCAGCAGTGATTTCCACACGTCTAAGTTTGAGACGGGGAGAAGGCGCGGGGGAAGCGGCGGACCTCCGGCCGCCTCCTCCCGCGCCTTCCCCCCGTCTAACACTTAGAAAAATTTCAGCAGCAGTGAGTTTCAAACCTCTAAGTTTGAGACGGGGAGAAGGCGGGCGCGGAAGCGGGAAGAGGT
>JANUFT010000397.1:110000-125000 GCA_037127435.1 Epinephelus malabaricus | reverse complement strand
ACCAGAGGCACGGAGCCTCTGCTGGAGTACCAGAGGCACGGAGCACTTAGGAAAAATCCTCTAAGTGTGAGACAGGGAGAAGGCGCTGGCGGAGGCAGCGGGAGGTCCGCTGCTTTCCCTCCTTCCTTCCTCCCGTGTGACACAGTTTGGGGGGGTTTTCCAAGCCACCCTCTGCACGGTTTAAGAAAGGTGGTTGTCGGAAAGCAGGGGCTCCAGAGAAGTGGGCCTGGCTGAGCTGGAGAACCAGGGGAGCGGAGAGAGAATGAAGCCTGGAAGGGAGAGGTGAGACAGTCTTAGCACTGGTGATGGAGTACCAGAGGCACGGAGCCTCTGCTGGAGTACCAGAGGCACGGAGCCTCTGCTGGAGTACCAGAGGCACGGAGCTTCGGCTGGAGTACCAGAGGCACGGAGCCTCTGCTGGAGTACCAGAGGCACGGAGCACTTAGGAAAAATCCTCTAAGTGTGAGACAGGGAGAAGGCGCTGGCGGAGGCAGCGGGAGGTCCGCTGCTTTCCCTCCTTCCTTCCTCCTGTGTGACACAGTTTGGGGGGGTTTTCCAAGCCACCCTCTGCAAGGTTTCAGAAAGGTGGTTGTCGGAAAGCAGGGGCTCCAGAGAAGTGGGCCTGGCTGAGCTGGAGTACCGACCAGGCTCTGCTGGAGGACCAGAGGTGTGGAGGCTCTGCTGGAGAACCAGGGGAGCGGAGGCTCTGCTGGAGTACCAGGGGCGCTGAGGCTCTGCTGGAGTACCAGGGGCGCGGAGGCTCTGCTGGAGTACCAGGGGCGCGAAGCGCTGGGCGGCGCGGCCAAGGGGGTTTAGTCCGTGGAGGGGTGCTTAAGTGTGGGTACCCAGGAGCGGCCGGTGCGCTGGGTGCTCCGGGGGGGGGCCGGCCGGCTGGCGGGCGGGCCGGAGGGGGCACCCCGGAGAGGGGAGAGAGGAGGCCGGGAGGGAGAAGGAGTGAGAGGGAGGTGGGTGGGCGGGCTGGGTGAAGTGAGGGTGGAAGACGGGGGGTTCATTCCCCCTTTAATGCCTGCATGCAGGGCTGGGTGGAGGTGGGAGAGAGAGAGAGGGGGCTCCCCAGGCAGGGGAGAGCCACAGACAGAGGGCTGGGTGAAGTGAGGATGGGAGACGGGGGTTCATTCCCCCTTTAATGCCTGCATGCAGGGGTGGATGGAGGTGGGAGAGAGAGGGGCCTCCCCAGGCAGGGGAGAGCCACAGACAGAGGGCTGGGTGAAGTGAGGATGGGAGACGGGGGGTTCATTCCCCCTTTAATGCCTGCCTGCCTGCCTGCCTGCATGCAGGGCGGGGTGGAGGTGGGAGAGAGAGGGGCCTCCCCAGGCAGGGGAGAGCCACAGACAGAGGGCTGGGTGAAGTGAGGATGGGAGACGGGGGGTTCATTCCCCCTTTAATGCCTGCCTGCAGGGCTGGGTGGAGGTGGGAGAGAGAGAGGGGGCTCCCCAGGCAGGGGAGAGCCACAGACAGAGGGCTGGCTGAAGTGAGGATGGGAGACGGCGGGTTCATTCCCCCTTTAATGCCTGCATGCAGGGCTGGGTGGAGGTGGGAGAGAGAGAGGGGGCTCCCCAGGCAGGGGAGAGCCACAGACAGAGGGCCGGCTGAAGTGAGGATGGGAGACGGCGGGTTCATTCCCCCTTTAATGCCTGCATGCAGGGCTGGGTGGAGGTGGGAGAGAGAGAGAGGGGGCTCCCCAGGCAGGGGAGAGCCACAGACAGAGGGCTGGGTGAAGTGAGGATGGGAGACGGGGGTTCATTCCCCCTTTAATGCCTGCATGCAGGGGTGGATGGAGGTGGGAGAGAGAGGGGCCTCCCCAGGCAGGGGAGAGCCACAGACAGAGGGCTGGGTGAAGTGAGGATGGGAGACGGGGGGTTCATTCCCCCTTTAATGCCTGCCTGCCTGCCTGCCTGCATGCAGGGCTGGGTGGAGGTGGGAGAGAGAGGGGCCTCCCCAGGCAGGGGAGAGCCACAGACAGAGGGCTGGGTGAAGTGAGGATGGGAGACGGGGGGTTCATTCCCCCTTTAATGCCTGCCTGCAGGGCTGGGTGGAGGTGGGAGAGAGAGAGGGGGCTCCCCAGGCAGGGGAGAGCCACAGACAGAGGGCTGGCTGAAGTGAGGATGGGAGACGGCGGGTTCATTCCCCCTTTAATGCCTGCATGCAGGGCTGGGTGGAGGTGGGAGAGAGAGAGGGGGCTCCCCAGGCAGGGGAGAGCCACAGACAGAGGGCCGGCTGAAGTGAGGATGGGAGACGGCGGGTTCATTCCCCCTTTAATGCCTGCATGCAGGGCTGGGTGGAGGTGGGAGAGAGAGAGGGGGCTCCCCAGGCAGGGGAGAGCCACAGACAGAGGGCTGGGTGAAGTGAGGATGGGAGACGGGGGGTTCATTCCCCCTTTAATGCCTGCCTGCCTGCATGCAGGGCTGGGTGGAGGTGGGAGAGAGAGGGGCCTCCCCAGGCAGGGGAGAGCCACAGACAGAGGGCTGGGTGAAGTGAGGATGGGAGACTGGGGGTTCATTCCCCCTTTAATGCCTGCATGCAGGGCTGGGTGGAGGTGGGTTAGGGTGAGAGGCCTGGGGGTGGGAGTGGGCTCCAGCAGGCAGGGGGAGAGAAGAGAGCCACATAACAGGGTGCTGGGTGAAGTGAGGATGGGAGACGGGGGGTTCATTCCCCCTTTAATGCCTGCATGCAGGGCTGGGTGGAGGTGGGAGAGAGAGGGGGCTCCCCAAGCAGGGGAGAGCCACACAACAGGGTGCTGGGTGAAGTGAGGATGGGAGAAGAGGGATACATGCCCCCCTTTAATGCCTGCAGCCAGAGCTGGGTGGAGGTGGGTTAGGGTGAGAGGCCTGGGGGTTGGAGAGGGCTCCAGCAGGCAGGGGGAGAGAGGAGAGCCACACAACAGGGTGCTGGGTGAAGTGAGGATGGGAGAAGAGGGATACATGCCCCCCTTTAATGCCTGCAGCCAGAGCTGGGTGGAGGTAGGAGAAAGCTAGAGGCCTGGGAGTTAGACAGCCTCCAGCAGGCAGGGGGAGAAAAGAGAAGAGAAGAGAAGAGAGCCACAGAGAGCCACAGACAGCTGGGTGAAGTGGGGATGCAAGAGCTGGGTTAAATCCCACCTTTGACCCCTGTAGCCAGGGCTGGGTGGAGGTGGGAGAGAGAGCTGGAGGCCTGGGAGTTACAGAGCCTCCAGCAGGCAGGGGGAGAGAAGAGAAGAGAGCCACAGAGAGCCACAGACAGCTGGGTGAAGTGGGGATGCAGGAGCTGGGTTAAATCCCACCTTTGACCCCTGCATCCAGGGCTGGGTGGAGGTGGGAGAGAGAGCTGGAGGCCTGGGAGTTACAGAGCCTCCAGCAGGCAGGGGGAGAGAAGAGAAGAGAGCCACAGAGAGCCACAGACAGCTGGGTGAAGTGGGGATGCAGGAGCTGGGTTAAATCCCACCTTTGACCCCTGCATCCAGGGCTGGGTGGAGGTGGGAGAGAGAGCTGGAGGCCTGGGAGTTACAGAGCCTCCAGCAGGCAGGGGGAGAGAAGAGAAGAGAGCCACAGACAGCTGGGTGAAGTGGGGATGGAAGAGCTGGGTTAAATCCCACCTTTGACCCCTGCAGCCAGAGCTGGGTGGAGGTGGGAGAGAGAGCTGGAGGCCTGGGAGTTAGACAGCCTCCAGCAGGCAGGGGGGAGAGAAGAGAAGAGAGCCACAGAGAGCCACAGACAGCTGGGTGAAGTGGGGATGGAAGAGCCTGGATAAATCCCACCTTTAATGCCTGCATCCAGGGCTGGGTGGAGGTGGGAGAGAGCTGGAGGCCTGGGAGTTAGACAGCCTCCAGCAGGCAGGGGGAGAGAAGAGAAGAGAGCCACAGACAGCTGGGTGAAGTGGGGATGGAAGAGCTGGGTTAAATCCCACCTTTAATGGCTGCAGCTAGAGCTGGGTGGAGGTGGGAGAAAGCTAGAGGCCTGGGAGTTAGACAGCCTCCAGCAGGCAGGGGGGAGAGAGAAGAGAAGAGAGCCACAGAGAGCCACAGACAGCTGGGTGAAGTGGGGATGCAGGAGCTGGGTTAAATCCCACCTTTAATGCCTGCAGCCAGAGCTGGGTGGAGGTGGGAGAGAGAGCTGGAGGCCTGGGAGTTAGACAGCCTCCAGCAGGCAGGGGGAGAGAAGAGAAGAGAGCCACAGAGAGCTACAGGCAGCTGGGTGAAGTGGGGATGCAAGAGCTCGGTTAAATCCCACCTTTGACCCCTGCAGCCAGAGCTGGGTGGAGGTGGGAGAGAGAGCTGGGGGCCTGGGAGTTACAGAGCCTCCAGCAGGCAGGGGGGAGAGAAGAGAAGAGAGCCACAGACAGCTGGGTGAAGTGGGGATGCAGGAGCTGGGTTAAATCCCACCTTTGACCCCTGTAGCCAGGGCTGGGTGGAGGTGGGAGAGAGAGCTGGAGGCCTGGGAGTTAGACAGCCTCCAGCAGGCAGGGGGAGAGAAGAGAAGAGAGCCACAGAGAGCCACAGACAGCTGGGTGAAGTGGGGATGCAAGAGCTGGGTTAAATCCCACCTTTGACCCCTGCATCCAGGGCTGGGTGGAGGTGGGAGAGAGAGCTGGAGGCCTGGGAGTTAGACAGCCTCCAGCAGGCAGGGGGAGAGAAGAGAAGAGAGCCACAGACAGCTGGGTGAAGTGGGGATGCAAGAGCTGGGTTAAATCCCACCTTTGACCCCTGCAGCCAGAGCTGGGTGGAGGTGGGAGAGAGAGCTGGAGGCCTGGGAGTTAGACAGCCTCCAGCAGGCAGGGGGAGAGAAGAGAAGAGAGCCACAGACAGCTGGGTGAAGTGGGGATGCAAGAGCTGGGTTAAATCCCACCTTTGACCCCTGCAGCCAGAGCTGGGTGGAGGTGGGAGAGAGAGCTGGAGGCCTGGGAGTTAGACAGCCTCCAGCAGGCAGGGGGAGAGAAGAGAAGAGAGCCACAGAGAGCCACAGGCAGCTGGGTGAAGTGGGGATGGAAGAGCTGGGGTCAATCCCACCTTTAATGCCTGCAGCCAGAGCTGGGTGGAGGTGGGGGAGATAGAGATGGAGGCCTGGGAGTTAGACAGCCTCCAGCAGGCAGGGGGAGAGAAGAGAAGAGAGCCACAGAGAGCTACAGGCAGCTGGGTGAAGTGGGGATGCAAGAGCTCGGTTAAATCCCACCTTTGACCCCTGCAGCCAGAGCTGGGTGGAGGTGGGAGAGAGAGCTGGGGGCCTGGGAGTTACAGAGCCTCCAGCAGGCAGGGGGGAGAGAAGAGAAGAGAGCCACAGACAGCTGGGTGAAGTGGGGATGCAGGAGCTGGGTTAAATCCCACCTTTGACCCCTGTAGCCAGGGCTGGGTGGAGGTGGGAGAGAGAGCTGGAGGCCTGGGAGTTAGACAGCCTCCAGCAGGCAGGGGGAGAGAAGAGAAGAGAGCCACAGACAGCTGGGTGAAGTGGGGATGGAAGAGCTGGGTTAAATCCCACCTTTAATGCCTGCAGCCAGAGCTGGGTGGAGGTGGGAGAGAGAGCTGGAGGCCTGGGAGTTAGACAGCCTCCAGCAGGCAGGGGGAGAGAAGAGAAGAGAGCCACAGACAGCTGGGTGAAGTGGGGATGCAGGAGCTGGGTTAAATCCCACCTTTGACCCCTGTAGCCAGAGCTGGGTGGAGGTGGGAGAGAGAGCTGGAGGCCTGGGAGTTAGACAGCCTCCAGCAGGCAGGGGGAGAGAAGAGAAGAGAGCCACAGAGAGCTACAGGCAGCTGGGTGAAGTGGGGATGCAAGAGCTGGGTTAAATCCCACCTTTAATGCCTGCATCCAGGGCTGGGTGTGGAGGTGGGAGAGAGCTGGAGGCCTGGGAGTTAGACAGCCTCCAGCAGGCAGGGGGAGAGAAGAGAAGAGAGCCACAGACAGCTGGGTGAAGTGGGGATGCAGGAGCTGGGTTAAATCCCACCTTTGACCCCTGTAGCCAGAGCTGGGTGGAGGTGGGAGAGAGAGCTGGAGGCCTGGGAGTTAGACAGCCTCCAGCAGGCAGGGGGAGAGAAGAGAAGAGAGCCACAGACAGCTGGGTGAAGTGGGGATGCAGGAGCTGGGTTAAATCCCACCTTTGACCCCTGCAGCCAGAGCTGGGTGGAGGTGGGAGAGAGAGCTGGAGGCCTGGGAGTTACAGAGCCTCCAGCAGGCAGGGGGAGAGAAGAGAAGAGAGCCACAGACAGCTGGGTGAAGTGGGGATGGAGGAGCTGGGATAAATCCCACCTTTAACGCCTGCATCCAGGGCTGGGTGGAGGTGGGAGAGAGAGAGAGGGGGCTCCCCAGGCAGGGGAGAGCCACAGACAGAGGGCTGGGTGAAGTGAGGATGGGAGACGGGGGTTCATTCCCCCTTTAATGCCTGCATGCAGGGGTGGATGGAGGTGGGAGAGAGAGGGGCCTCCCCAGGCAGGGGAGAGCCACAGACAGAGGGCTGGGTGAAGTGAGGATGGGAGACGGGGGGTTCATTCCCCCTTTAATGCCTGCCTGCCTGCCTGCCTGCATGCAGGGCTGGGTGGAGGTGGGAGAGAGAGGGGCCTCCCCAGGCAGGGGAGAGCCACAGACAGAGGGCTGGGTGAAGTGAGGATGGGAGACGGGGGGTTCATTCCCCCTTTAATGCCTGCCTGCAGGGCTGGGTGGAGGTGGGAGAGAGAGAGGGGGCTCCCCAGGCAGGGGAGAGCCACAGACAGAGGGCTGGCTGAAGTGAGGATGGGAGACGGCGGGTTCATTCCCCCTTTAATGCCTGCATGCAGGGCTGGGTGGAGGTGGGAGAGAGAGAGGGGGCTCCCCAGGCAGGGGAGAGCCACAGACAGAGGGCCGGCTGAAGTGAGGATGGGAGACGGCGGGTTCATTCCCCCTTTAATGCCTGCATGCAGGGCTGGGTGGAGGTGGGAGAGAGAGAGGGGGCTCCCCAGGCAGGGGAGAGCCACAGACAGAGGGCTGGGTGAAGTGAGGATGGGAGACGGGGGGTTCATTCCCCCTTTAATGCCTGCCTGCCTGCATGCAGGGCTGGGTGGAGGTGGGAGAGAGAGGGGCCTCCCCAGGCAGGGGAGAGCCACAGACAGAGGGCTGGGTGAAGTGAGGATGGGAGACTGGGGGTTCATTCCCCCTTTAATGCCTGCATGCAGGGCTGGGTGGAGGTGGGTTAGGGTGAGAGGCCTGGGGGTGGGAGTGGGCTCCAGCAGGCAGGGGGAGAGAAGAGAGCCACATAACAGGGTGCTGGGTGAAGTGAGGATGGGAGACGGGGGGTTCATTCCCCCTTTAATGCCTGCATGCAGGGCTGGGTGGAGGTGGGAGAGAGAGGGGGCTCCCCAAGCAGGGGAGAGCCACACAACAGGGTGCTGGGTGAAGTGAGGATGGGAGAAGAGGGATACATGCCCCCCTTTAATGCCTGCAGCCAGAGCTGGGTGGAGGTGGGTTAGGGTGAGAGGCCTGGGGGTTGGAGAGGGCTCCAGCAGGCAGGGGGAGAGAGGAGAGCCACACAACAGGGTGCTGGGTGAAGTGAGGATGGGAGAAGAGGGATACATGCCCCCCTTTAATGCCTGCAGCCAGAGCTGGGTGGAGGTAGGAGAAAGCTAGAGGCCTGGGAGTTAGACAGCCTCCAGCAGGCAGGGGGAGAAAAGAGAAGAGAAGAGAAGAGAGCCACAGAGAGCCACAGACAGCTGGGTGAAGTGGGGATGCAAGAGCTGGGTTAAATCCCACCTTTGACCCCTGTAGCCAGGGCTGGGTGGAGGTGGGAGAGAGAGCTGGAGGCCTGGGAGTTACAGAGCCTCCAGCAGGCAGGGGGAGAGAAGAGAAGAGAGCCACAGAGAGCCACAGACAGCTGGGTGAAGTGGGGATGCAGGAGCTGGGTTAAATCCCACCTTTGACCCCTGCATCCAGGGCTGGGTGGAGGTGGGAGAGAGAGCTGGAGGCCTGGGAGTTACAGAGCCTCCAGCAGGCAGGGGGAGAGAAGAGAAGAGAGCCACAGAGAGCCACAGACAGCTGGGTGAAGTGGGGATGCAGGAGCTGGGTTAAATCCCACCTTTGACCCCTGCATCCAGGGCTGGGTGGAGGTGGGAGAGAGAGCTGGAGGCCTGGGAGTTACAGAGCCTCCAGCAGGCAGGGGGAGAGAAGAGAAGAGAGCCACAGACAGCTGGGTGAAGTGGGGATGGAAGAGCTGGGTTAAATCCCACCTTTGACCCCTGCAGCCAGAGCTGGGTGGAGGTGGGAGAGAGAGCTGGAGGCCTGGGAGTTAGACAGCCTCCAGCAGGCAGGGGGGAGAGAAGAGAAGAGAGCCACAGAGAGCCACAGACAGCTGGGTGAAGTGGGGATGGAAGAGCCTGGATAAATCCCACCTTTAATGCCTGCATCCAGGGCTGGGTGGAGGTGGGAGAGAGCTGGAGGCCTGGGAGTTAGACAGCCTCCAGCAGGCAGGGGGAGAGAAGAGAAGAGAGCCACAGACAGCTGGGTGAAGTGGGGATGGAAGAGCTGGGTTAAATCCCACCTTTAATGGCTGCAGCTAGAGCTGGGTGGAGGTGGGAGAAAGCTAGAGGCCTGGGAGTTAGACAGCCTCCAGCAGGCAGGGGGGAGAGAGAAGAGAAGAGAGCCACAGAGAGCCACAGACAGCTGGGTGAAGTGGGGATGCAGGAGCTGGGTTAAATCCCACCTTTAATGCCTGCAGCCAGAGCTGGGTGGAGGTGGGAGAGAGAGCTGGAGGCCTGGGAGTTAGACAGCCTCCAGCAGGCAGGGGGAGAGAAGAGAAGAGAGCCACAGAGAGCTACAGGCAGCTGGGTGAAGTGGGGATGCAAGAGCTCGGTTAAATCCCACCTTTGACCCCTGCAGCCAGAGCTGGGTGGAGGTGGGAGAGAGAGCTGGGGGCCTGGGAGTTACAGAGCCTCCAGCAGGCAGGGGGGAGAGAAGAGAAGAGAGCCACAGACAGCTGGGTGAAGTGGGGATGCAGGAGCTGGGTTAAATCCCACCTTTGACCCCTGTAGCCAGGGCTGGGTGGAGGTGGGAGAGAGAGCTGGAGGCCTGGGAGTTAGACAGCCTCCAGCAGGCAGGGGGAGAGAAGAGAAGAGAGCCACAGAGAGCCACAGACAGCTGGGTGAAGTGGGGATGCAAGAGCTGGGTTAAATCCCACCTTTGACCCCTGCATCCAGGGCTGGGTGGAGGTGGGAGAGAGAGCTGGAGGCCTGGGAGTTAGACAGCCTCCAGCAGGCAGGGGGAGAGAAGAGAAGAGAGCCACAGACAGCTGGGTGAAGTGGGGATGCAAGAGCTGGGTTAAATCCCACCTTTGACCCCTGCAGCCAGAGCTGGGTGGAGGTGGGAGAGAGAGCTGGAGGCCTGGGAGTTAGACAGCCTCCAGCAGGCAGGGGGAGAGAAGAGAAGAGAGCCACAGACAGCTGGGTGAAGTGGGGATGCAAGAGCTGGGTTAAATCCCACCTTTGACCCCTGCAGCCAGAGCTGGGTGGAGGTGGGAGAGAGAGCTGGAGGCCTGGGAGTTAGACAGCCTCCAGCAGGCAGGGGGAGAGAAGAGAAGAGAGCCACAGAGAGCCACAGGCAGCTGGGTGAAGTGGGGATGGAAGAGCTGGGGTCAATCCCACCTTTAATGCCTGCAGCCAGAGCTGGGTGGAGGTGGGGGAGATAGAGATGGAGGCCTGGGAGTTAGACAGCCTCCAGCAGGCAGGGGGAGAGAAGAGAAGAGAGCCACAGAGAGCTACAGGCAGCTGGGTGAAGTGGGGATGCAAGAGCTCGGTTAAATCCCACCTTTGACCCCTGCAGCCAGAGCTGGGTGGAGGTGGGAGAGAGAGCTGGGGGCCTGGGAGTTACAGAGCCTCCAGCAGGCAGGGGGGAGAGAAGAGAAGAGAGCCACAGACAGCTGGGTGAAGTGGGGATGCAGGAGCTGGGTTAAATCCCACCTTTGACCCCTGTAGCCAGGGCTGGGTGGAGGTGGGAGAGAGAGCTGGAGGCCTGGGAGTTAGACAGCCTCCAGCAGGCAGGGGGAGAGAAGAGAAGAGAGCCACAGACAGCTGGGTGAAGTGGGGATGGAAGAGCTGGGTTAAATCCCACCTTTAATGCCTGCAGCCAGAGCTGGGTGGAGGTGGGAGAGAGAGCTGGAGGCCTGGGAGTTAGACAGCCTCCAGCAGGCAGGGGGAGAGAAGAGAAGAGAGCCACAGACAGCTGGGTGAAGTGGGGATGCAGGAGCTGGGTTAAATCCCACCTTTGACCCCTGTAGCCAGAGCTGGGTGGAGGTGGGAGAGAGAGCTGGAGGCCTGGGAGTTAGACAGCCTCCAGCAGGCAGGGGGAGAGAAGAGAAGAGAGCCACAGAGAGCTACAGGCAGCTGGGTGAAGTGGGGATGCAAGAGCTGGGTTAAATCCCACCTTTAATGCCTGCATCCAGGGCTGGGTGTGGAGGTGGGAGAGAGCTGGAGGCCTGGGAGTTAGACAGCCTCCAGCAGGCAGGGGGAGAGAAGAGAAGAGAGCCACAGACAGCTGGGTGAAGTGGGGATGCAGGAGCTGGGTTAAATCCCACCTTTGACCCCTGTAGCCAGAGCTGGGTGGAGGTGGGAGAGAGAGCTGGAGGCCTGGGAGTTAGACAGCCTCCAGCAGGCAGGGGGAGAGAAGAGAAGAGAGCCACAGACAGCTGGGTGAAGTGGGGATGCAGGAGCTGGGTTAAATCCCACCTTTGACCCCTGCAGCCAGAGCTGGGTGGAGGTGGGAGAGAGAGCTGGAGGCCTGGGAGTTACAGAGCCTCCAGCAGGCAGGGGGAGAGAAGAGAAGAGAGCCACAGACAGCTGGGTGAAGTGGGGATGGAGGAGCTGGGATAAATCCCACCTTTAACGCCTGCATCCAGGGCTGGGTGGAGGTGGGAGAGAGAGCTGGAGGCCTGGGAGTTAGACAGCCTCCAGCAGGCAGGGGGGAGAGAAGAGAAGAGAGCCACAGACAGCTGGGTGAAGTGGGGATGGAGGAGCTGGGATAAATCCCACCTTTAACGCCTGCAGCCAGGGCTGGGTGGAGGTGGGAGAGAGAGCTGGAGGCCTGGGAGTTAGACAGCCTCCAGCAGGCAGGGGGAGAGAAGAGAAGAGAGCCACAGACAGCTGGGTGAAGTGGGGATGGAAGAGCTGGGTTAAATCCCACCTTTAATGCCTGCAGCCAGAGCTGGGTGGAGGTGGGAGAGAGAGCTGGAGGCCTGGGAGTTAGACAGCCTCCAGCAGGCAGGGGGAGAGAAGAGAAGAGAGCCACAGACAGCTGGGTGAAGTGGGGATGCAGGAGCTGGGTTAAATCCCACCTTTGACCCCTGTAGCCAGAGCTGGGTGGAGGTGGGAGAGAGAGCTGGAGGCCTGGGAGTTAGACAGCCTCCAGCAGGCAGGGGGAGAGAAGAGAAGAGAGCCACAGACAGCTGGGTGAAGTGGGGATGGAAGAGCTGGGTTAAATCCCACCTTTGACCCCTGTAGCCAGAGCTGGGTGGAGGTGGGAGAGAGAGAGCTGGAGGCCTGGGAGTTAGACAGCCTCCAGCAGGCAGGGGGGAGAGAAGAGAAGAGAGCCACAGAGAGCCACAGACAGCTGGGTGAAGTGGGGATGGAAGAGCTGGGTTAAATCCCACCTTTAATGCCTGCAGCCAGAGCTGGGTGGAGGTGGGAGAGAGAGCTGGAGGCCTGGGAGTTAGACAGCCTCCAGCAGGCAGGGGGAGAGAAGAGAAGAGAAGAGAGCCACAGACAGCTGGGTGAAGTGGGGATGCAGGAGCTGGGTTAAATCCCACCTTTGACCCCTGCAGCCAGAGCTGGGTGGAGGTGGGAGAGAGAGCTGGAGGCCTGGGAGTTAGACAGCCTCCAGCAGGCAGGGGGAGAGAAGAGAAGAGAAGAGAAGAGAGCCACAGAGAGCTACAGGCAGCTGGGTGAAGTGGGGAAGCAAGAGCTGGGTTAAATCCCACCTTTGACCCCTGCAGCCAGAGCTGGGTGGAGGTGGGAGAGAGAGCTGGAGGCCTGGGAGTTAGACAGCCTCCAGCAGGCAGGGGGGAGAGAAGAGAAGAGAGCCACAGAGAGCCACCGACAGCTGGGTGAGGTGGGGATGCAAGAGCTGGGTTAAATCCCACCTTTAATGCCTGCATCCAGGGCTGGGTGTGGAGGTGGGAGAGAGCTGGAGGCCTGGGAGTTAGACAGCCTCCAGCAGGCAGGGGGGAGAGAAGAGAAGAGAGCCACAGAGAGCCACCGACAGCTGGGTGAGGTGGGGATGCAAGAGCTGGGTTAAATCCCACCTTTAATGCCTGCATCCAGAGCTGGGTGAAATTGGGAGAGGCGGAGGGCGCCGGGTCCATGGGGGCCAGCCAGGGCCGAGCCCCGGGGGTGCCTGGCGCGAATCCGGGCTCCGTGGGCCGCCTGGGGACCGAGCACCCCCGGGGTCCACCCTTTGGCGGGGCCCGGGGGCCAGAGCTCGGCTCGGCGGCGGCCGCCGTTGCGCTGCCCGGCCACGGGGCGGTGAAATGGACAGCCTGGCAAAGGCTGGGAGGAATCGGAGCTCATGCCCCCTTTAATGTTGGTCAACGGTGAGGAGCGGCGCCGGGTCCATGGGGGCCAGCCAGGGCCGAGCCCCGGGGGTGCCTGGCGCGAATCCGGGCTCCGTGGGCCGCCTGGGGACCGAGCACCCCCGGGGTCCACCCTTTGGCGGGGCCCGGGGGCCAGAGCTCGGCTCGGCGGCGGCCGCCGTTGCGCTGCCCGGCCACGGGGCGGTGAAATGGACAGCCTGGCAAAGGCTGGGGGGAATCGGAGCTCATGCCCCCTTTAATGTTGGTCAACGGTGAGGAGCCGCGCCGGGTCCATGGGGGCCAGCCAGGGCCGAGCCCCGGGGGTGCCTGGCGCGAATCCGGGCTCCGTGGGCCGCCTGGGGACCGAGCACCCCCGGGGTCCACCCTTTGGCGGGGCCCGGGGGCCAGAGCTCGGCTCGGCGGCGGCCGCCGTTGCGCTGCCCGGCCACGGGGCGGTGAAATGGACAGCCTGGCAAAGGCTGGGAGGAATCGGAGCTCATGCCCCCTTTAATGTTGGTCAACGGTGAGGAGCGGCGCCGGGTCCATGGGGGCCAGCCAGGGCCGAGCCCCGGGGGTGCCTGGCGCGAATCCGGGCTCCGTGGGCCGCCTGGGGGCCGAGCACCCCCGGGGTCCACCCTTTGGCGGGGCCCGGGGGCCAGAGCTCGGCTCGGCGGCGGCCGCCGTTGCGCTGCCCGGCCACGGGGCGGGCAAATGGACAGCCTGGCAAAGGCTGGGAGGAATCGGAGCTCATGCCCCCTTTAATGTTGGTCAACGGTGAGGAGCGGCGCCGGGTCCATGGGGGCCAGCCAGGGCCGAGCCCCGGGGGTGCCTGGCGCGAATCCGGGCTCCGTGGGCCGCCTGGGGACCGAGCACCCCCGGGGTCCACCCTTTGGCGGGTCCCGGGGGCCAGAGCTCGGCTCGGCGGCGGCCGCCGTTGCGCTGCCCGGCCACGGGGCGGGCAAATGGACAGCCTGGCAAAGGCTGGGAGGAATCGGAGCTCATGCCCCCTTTAATGTTGGTCATCGGTGAGGAGCGGCGCCGGGTCCATGGGGGCCAGCCAGGGCCGAGCCCCGGGGGTGCCTGGCGCGAATCCGGGCTCCGTGGGCCGCCTGGGGGCCGAGCACCCCCGGGGTCCACCCTTTGACGGTGCCCGTGGGCCAGAGCTTGGCTCGGCGGCGGCCGTTGTTGCGCTGCCCGGCCACGGGGCGGGGAAATGGACAGCCTGGCAAAGGCTGGGAGGAATCGGAGCTCATGCCCCCTTTAATGCCTGTCACCAGTGCGTGGCGGAGGTGCGAGAGGCGGAGATCGGAGGCTCCCAGACAGGGGAGAAGAGGGAGAAATTGATCAAAACGGGGTAAAACGGGCGAAAGCCTGCCTGCCTGCCTGCGTTCCTCCTTCATGTCGTTCCTCCACGGCTTCGTCACGGAGGGAGATCGCAGGCTCCCAGACAGGGGAGAAGAGGGAGAAATTGATCAAAACGGGGTAAAACGGGCGAAAGCCTGCCTGCCTGCCTGCGTTCCTCCTTCATGTCGTTCCTCCACGGCTTCGTCACGGAGGGAGATCGCAGGCTCCCAGACAGGGGAGAGGGAGAAATTGATCAAAACGGGGTAAAACGGGCGAAAGCCTGCCTGCCTGCCTGCGTTCCTCCTTCATGTCGTTCCTCCACGGCTTCGTCACGGAGGGAGATCGCAGGCTCCCAGACAGGGGAGAGGGAGAAATTGTTCAAAACGGGGTAAAACGGGCGAAAGCCTGCCTGCCTGCCTGCCTGCCTCCCTCCCTCCCTCCCTCCCTCATTTCGTTCCTCCACGGCTTCATCACGGAGGGAGATCGCAGGCTCCCAGACACGGGAGAAGAGGGAGAAATTGATCAAAACGGGGTAAAACGGGCGAACGCCTGCCTGCCTGCCTGCCTGCCTCCCTCCCTCATGTCGTTCCTCCACGGCTTCATCTCGGAGGGAGATCGCAGGCTCCCAGACACGGGAGAAGAGGGAGAGATGTGGGAAAATCCGTTAAAACACCGTACGGGCGCTCCCTCCCTCCCTCCCTCCCTCATTTCGTTCCTCCACGGCTTCATCACGGAGGGAGATCGCAGGCTCCCAGACACGGGAGAAGAGGGAGAAATTGATCAAAACGGGGTAAAACGGGCGAACGCCTGCCTGCCTGCCTGCCTGCCTCCCTCCCTCATTTCGTTCCTCCACGGCTTCATCACGGAGGGAGATCGCAGGCTCCCAGACACGGGAGAAGAGGGAGAGATGTGGGGAAAATCCGTTAAAACACCGTACGGGCGCTCCCTCGCTTGTTTCCGGTGTTAAAGCGAGGCGGCCGGAGTACCAGGGGTACGGGAGGGTGGACGGGAGAAGGTCCCGGGGTGATCGGCGGAGCTCCGGCCGCCTCCGCCCGCTCCTTCTCCCCGTCAAAAACTTTGAAAAAAACGCAGCAGCAGTGATTTCCACACGTCTAAGTTTGAGACGGGGAGAAGGCGCGGGGGAAGCGG
>JANUFT010000397.1:90000-100000 GCA_037127435.1 Epinephelus malabaricus | reverse complement strand
AGGGGCTCCAGAGAAGTGGGCCTGGCTGAGCTGGAGTACCGACCAGGCTCTGCTGGAGGACCAGAGGTGTGGAGGCTCTGCTGGAGAACCAGGGGAGCGGAGGCTCTGCTGGAGTACCAGGGGCGCTGAGGCTCTGCTGGAGTACCAGGGGCGCGGAGGCTCTGCTGGAGTACCAGGGGCGCGAAGCGCTGGGCGGCGCGGCCAAGGGGGTTTAGTCCGTGGAGGGGTGCTTAAGTGTGGGTACCCAGGAGCGGCCGGTGCGCTGGGTGCTCCGGGGGGGGGCCGGCCGGCTGGCGGGCGGGCCGGAGGGGGCACCCCGGAGAGGGGAGAGAGGAGGCCGGGAGGGAGAAGGAGTGAGAGGGAGGTGGGTGGGCGGGCTGGGTGAAGTGAGGGTGGAAGACGGGGGGTTCATTCCCCCTTTAATGCCTGCATGCAGGGCTGGGTGGAGGTGGGAGAGAGAGAGAGGGGGCTCCCCAGGCAGGGGAGAGCCACAGACAGAGGGCTGGGTGAAGTGAGGATGGGAGACGGGGGTTCATTCCCCCTTTAATGCCTGCATGCAGGGGTGGATGGAGGTGGGAGAGAGAGGGGCCTCCCCAGGCAGGGGAGAGCCACAGACAGAGGGCTGGGTGAAGTGAGGATGGGAGACGGGGGGTTCATTCCCCCTTTAATGCCTGCCTGCCTGCCTGCCTGCATGCAGGGCGGGGTGGAGGTGGGAGAGAGAGGGGCCTCCCCAGGCAGGGGAGAGCCACAGACAGAGGGCTGGGTGAAGTGAGGATGGGAGACGGGGGGTTCATTCCCCCTTTAATGCCTGCCTGCAGGGCTGGGTGGAGGTGGGAGAGAGAGAGGGGGCTCCCCAGGCAGGGGAGAGCCACAGACAGAGGGCTGGCTGAAGTGAGGATGGGAGACGGCGGGTTCATTCCCCCTTTAATGCCTGCATGCAGGGCTGGGTGGAGGTGGGAGAGAGAGAGGGGGCTCCCCAGGCAGGGGAGAGCCACAGACAGAGGGCCGGCTGAAGTGAGGATGGGAGACGGCGGGTTCATTCCCCCTTTAATGCCTGCATGCAGGGCTGGGTGGAGGTGGGAGAGAGAGAGAGGGGGCTCCCCAGGCAGGGGAGAGCCACAGACAGAGGGCTGGGTGAAGTGAGGATGGGAGACGGGGGTTCATTCCCCCTTTAATGCCTGCATGCAGGGGTGGATGGAGGTGGGAGAGAGAGGGGCCTCCCCAGGCAGGGGAGAGCCACAGACAGAGGGCTGGGTGAAGTGAGGATGGGAGACGGGGGGTTCATTCCCCCTTTAATGCCTGCCTGCCTGCCTGCCTGCATGCAGGGCTGGGTGGAGGTGGGAGAGAGAGGGGCCTCCCCAGGCAGGGGAGAGCCACAGACAGAGGGCTGGGTGAAGTGAGGATGGGAGACGGGGGGTTCATTCCCCCTTTAATGCCTGCCTGCAGGGCTGGGTGGAGGTGGGAGAGAGAGAGGGGGCTCCCCAGGCAGGGGAGAGCCACAGACAGAGGGCTGGCTGAAGTGAGGATGGGAGACGGCGGGTTCATTCCCCCTTTAATGCCTGCATGCAGGGCTGGGTGGAGGTGGGAGAGAGAGAGGGGGCTCCCCAGGCAGGGGAGAGCCACAGACAGAGGGCCGGCTGAAGTGAGGATGGGAGACGGCGGGTTCATTCCCCCTTTAATGCCTGCATGCAGGGCTGGGTGGAGGTGGGAGAGAGAGAGGGGGCTCCCCAGGCAGGGGAGAGCCACAGACAGAGGGCTGGGTGAAGTGAGGATGGGAGACGGGGGGTTCATTCCCCCTTTAATGCCTGCCTGCCTGCATGCAGGGCTGGGTGGAGGTGGGAGAGAGAGGGGCCTCCCCAGGCAGGGGAGAGCCACAGACAGAGGGCTGGGTGAAGTGAGGATGGGAGACTGGGGGTTCATTCCCCCTTTAATGCCTGCATGCAGGGCTGGGTGGAGGTGGGTTAGGGTGAGAGGCCTGGGGGTGGGAGTGGGCTCCAGCAGGCAGGGGGAGAGAAGAGAGCCACATAACAGGGTGCTGGGTGAAGTGAGGATGGGAGACGGGGGGTTCATTCCCCCTTTAATGCCTGCATGCAGGGCTGGGTGGAGGTGGGAGAGAGAGGGGGCTCCCCAAGCAGGGGAGAGCCACACAACAGGGTGCTGGGTGAAGTGAGGATGGGAGAAGAGGGATACATGCCCCCCTTTAATGCCTGCAGCCAGAGCTGGGTGGAGGTGGGTTAGGGTGAGAGGCCTGGGGGTTGGAGAGGGCTCCAGCAGGCAGGGGGAGAGAGGAGAGCCACACAACAGGGTGCTGGGTGAAGTGAGGATGGGAGAAGAGGGATACATGCCCCCCTTTAATGCCTGCAGCCAGAGCTGGGTGGAGGTAGGAGAAAGCTAGAGGCCTGGGAGTTAGACAGCCTCCAGCAGGCAGGGGGAGAAAAGAGAAGAGAAGAGAAGAGAGCCACAGAGAGCCACAGACAGCTGGGTGAAGTGGGGATGCAAGAGCTGGGTTAAATCCCACCTTTGACCCCTGTAGCCAGGGCTGGGTGGAGGTGGGAGAGAGAGCTGGAGGCCTGGGAGTTACAGAGCCTCCAGCAGGCAGGGGGAGAGAAGAGAAGAGAGCCACAGAGAGCCACAGACAGCTGGGTGAAGTGGGGATGCAGGAGCTGGGTTAAATCCCACCTTTGACCCCTGCATCCAGGGCTGGGTGGAGGTGGGAGAGAGAGCTGGAGGCCTGGGAGTTACAGAGCCTCCAGCAGGCAGGGGGAGAGAAGAGAAGAGAGCCACAGACAGCTGGGTGAAGTGGGGATGGAAGAGCTGGGTTAAATCCCACCTTTGACCCCTGCAGCCAGAGCTGGGTGGAGGTGGGAGAGAGAGCTGGAGGCCTGGGAGTTAGACAGCCTCCAGCAGGCAGGGGGGAGAGAAGAGAAGAGAGCCACAGAGAGCCACAGACAGCTGGGTGAAGTGGGGATGGAAGAGCCTGGATAAATCCCACCTTTAATGCCTGCATCCAGGGCTGGGTGGAGGTGGGAGAGAGCTGGAGGCCTGGGAGTTAGACAGCCTCCAGCAGGCAGGGGGAGAGAAGAGAAGAGAGCCACAGACAGCTGGGTGAAGTGGGGATGGAAGAGCTGGGTTAAATCCCACCTTTAATGGCTGCAGCTAGAGCTGGGTGGAGGTGGGAGAAAGCTAGAGGCCTGGGAGTTAGACAGCCTCCAGCAGGCAGGGGGGAGAGAGAAGAGAAGAGAGCCACAGAGAGCCACAGACAGCTGGGTGAAGTGGGGATGCAGGAGCTGGGTTAAATCCCACCTTTAATGCCTGCAGCCAGAGCTGGGTGGAGGTGGGAGAGAGAGCTGGAGGCCTGGGAGTTAGACAGCCTCCAGCAGGCAGGGGGAGAGAAGAGAAGAGAGCCACAGAGAGCTACAGGCAGCTGGGTGAAGTGGGGATGCAAGAGCTCGGTTAAATCCCACCTTTGACCCCTGCAGCCAGAGCTGGGTGGAGGTGGGAGAGAGAGCTGGGGGCCTGGGAGTTACAGAGCCTCCAGCAGGCAGGGGGGAGAGAAGAGAAGAGAGCCACAGACAGCTGGGTGAAGTGGGGATGCAGGAGCTGGGTTAAATCCCACCTTTGACCCCTGTAGCCAGGGCTGGGTGGAGGTGGGAGAGAGAGCTGGAGGCCTGGGAGTTAGACAGCCTCCAGCAGGCAGGGGGAGAGAAGAGAAGAGAGCCACAGAGAGCCACAGACAGCTGGGTGAAGTGGGGATGCAAGAGCTGGGTTAAATCCCACCTTTGACCCCTGCATCCAGGGCTGGGTGGAGGTGGGAGAGAGAGCTGGAGGCCTGGGAGTTAGACAGCCTCCAGCAGGCAGGGGGAGAGAAGAGAAGAGAGCCACAGACAGCTGGGTGAAGTGGGGATGCAAGAGCTGGGTTAAATCCCACCTTTGACCCCTGCAGCCAGAGCTGGGTGGAGGTGGGAGAGAGAGCTGGAGGCCTGGGAGTTAGACAGCCTCCAGCAGGCAGGGGGAGAGAAGAGAAGAGAGCCACAGACAGCTGGGTGAAGTGGGGATGCAAGAGCTGGGTTAAATCCCACCTTTGACCCCTGCAGCCAGAGCTGGGTGGAGGTGGGAGAGAGAGCTGGAGGCCTGGGAGTTAGACAGCCTCCAGCAGGCAGGGGGAGAGAAGAGAAGAGAGCCACAGAGAGCCACAGGCAGCTGGGTGAAGTGGGGATGGAAGAGCTGGGGTCAATCCCACCTTTAATGCCTGCAGCCAGAGCTGGGTGGAGGTGGGGGAGATAGAGATGGAGGCCTGGGAGTTAGACAGCCTCCAGCAGGCAGGGGGAGAGAAGAGAAGAGAGCCACAGAGAGCTACAGGCAGCTGGGTGAAGTGGGGATGCAAGAGCTCGGTTAAATCCCACCTTTGACCCCTGCAGCCAGAGCTGGGTGGAGGTGGGAGAGAGAGCTGGGGGCCTGGGAGTTACAGAGCCTCCAGCAGGCAGGGGGGAGAGAAGAGAAGAGAGCCACAGACAGCTGGGTGAAGTGGGGATGCAGGAGCTGGGTTAAATCCCACCTTTGACCCCTGTAGCCAGGGCTGGGTGGAGGTGGGAGAGAGAGCTGGAGGCCTGGGAGTTAGACAGCCTCCAGCAGGCAGGGGGAGAGAAGAGAAGAGAGCCACAGACAGCTGGGTGAAGTGGGGATGGAAGAGCTGGGTTAAATCCCACCTTTAATGCCTGCAGCCAGAGCTGGGTGGAGGTGGGAGAGAGAGCTGGAGGCCTGGGAGTTAGACAGCCTCCAGCAGGCAGGGGGAGAGAAGAGAAGAGAGCCACAGACAGCTGGGTGAAGTGGGGATGCAGGAGCTGGGTTAAATCCCACCTTTGACCCCTGTAGCCAGAGCTGGGTGGAGGTGGGAGAGAGAGCTGGAGGCCTGGGAGTTAGACAGCCTCCAGCAGGCAGGGGGAGAGAAGAGAAGAGAGCCACAGAGAGCTACAGGCAGCTGGGTGAAGTGGGGATGCAAGAGCTGGGTTAAATCCCACCTTTAATGCCTGCATCCAGGGCTGGGTGTGGAGGTGGGAGAGAGCTGGAGGCCTGGGAGTTAGACAGCCTCCAGCAGGCAGGGGGAGAGAAGAGAAGAGAGCCACAGACAGCTGGGTGAAGTGGGGATGCAGGAGCTGGGTTAAATCCCACCTTTGACCCCTGTAGCCAGAGCTGGGTGGAGGTGGGAGAGAGAGCTGGAGGCCTGGGAGTTAGACAGCCTCCAGCAGGCAGGGGGAGAGAAGAGAAGAGAGCCACAGACAGCTGGGTGAAGTGGGGATGCAGGAGCTGGGTTAAATCCCACCTTTGACCCCTGCAGCCAGAGCTGGGTGGAGGTGGGAGAGAGAGCTGGAGGCCTGGGAGTTACAGAGCCTCCAGCAGGCAGGGGGAGAGAAGAGAAGAGAGCCACAGACAGCTGGGTGAAGTGGGGATGGAGGAGCTGGGATAAATCCCACCTTTAACGCCTGCATCCAGGGCTGGGTGGAGGTGGGAGAGAGAGCTGGAGGCCTGGGAGTTAGACAGCCTCCAGCAGGCAGGGGGGAGAGAAGAGAAGAGAGCCACAGACAGCTGGGTGAAGTGGGGATGGAGGAGCTGGGATAAATCCCACCTTTAACGCCTGCAGCCAGGGCTGGGTGGAGGTGGGAGAGAGAGCTGGAGGCCTGGGAGTTAGACAGCCTCCAGCAGGCAGGGGGAGAGAAGAGAAGAGAGCCACAGACAGCTGGGTGAAGTGGGGATGGAAGAGCTGGGTTAAATCCCACCTTTAATGCCTGCAGCCAGAGCTGGGTGGAGGTGGGAGAGAGAGCTGGAGGCCTGGGAGTTAGACAGCCTCCAGCAGGCAGGGGGAGAGAAGAGAAGAGAGCCACAGACAGCTGGGTGAAGTGGGGATGCAGGAGCTGGGTTAAATCCCACCTTTGACCCCTGTAGCCAGAGCTGGGTGGAGGTGGGAGAGAGAGCTGGAGGCCTGGGAGTTAGACAGCCTCCAGCAGGCAGGGGGAGAGAAGAGAAGAGAGCCACAGACAGCTGGGTGAAGTGGGGATGGAAGAGCTGGGTTAAATCCCACCTTTGACCCCTGTAGCCAGAGCTGGGTGGAGGTGGGAGAGAGAGAGCTGGAGGCCTGGGAGTTAGACAGCCTCCAGCAGGCAGGGGGGAGAGAAGAGAAGAGAGCCACAGAGAGCCACAGACAGCTGGGTGAAGTGGGGATGGAAGAGCTGGGTTAAATCCCACCTTTAATGCCTGCAGCCAGAGCTGGGTGGAGGTGGGAGAGAGAGCTGGAGGCCTGGGAGTTAGACAGCCTCCAGCAGGCAGGGGGAGAGAAGAGAAGAGAAGAGAGCCACAGACAGCTGGGTGAAGTGGGGATGCAGGAGCTGGGTTAAATCCCACCTTTGACCCCTGCAGCCAGAGCTGGGTGGAGGTGGGAGAGAGAGCTGGAGGCCTGGGAGTTAGACAGCCTCCAGCAGGCAGGGGGAGAGAAGAGAAGAGAAGAGAAGAGAGCCACAGAGAGCTACAGGCAGCTGGGTGAAGTGGGGAAGCAAGAGCTGGGTTAAATCCCACCTTTGACCCCTGCAGCCAGAGCTGGGTGGAGGTGGGAGAGAGAGCTGGAGGCCTGGGAGTTAGACAGCCTCCAGCAGGCAGGGGGGAGAGAAGAGAAGAGAGCCACAGAGAGCCACCGACAGCTGGGTGAGGTGGGGATGCAAGAGCTGGGTTAAATCCCACCTTTAATGCCTGCATCCAGGGCTGGGTGTGGAGGTGGGAGAGAGCTGGAGGCCTGGGAGTTAGACAGCCTCCAGCAGGCAGGGGGGAGAGAAGAGAAGAGAGCCACAGAGAGCCACCGACAGCTGGGTGAGGTGGGGATGCAAGAGCTGGGTTAAATCCCACCTTTAATGCCTGCATCCAGAGCTGGGTGAAATTGGGAGAGGCGGAGGGCGCCGGGTCCATGGGGGCCAGCCAGGGCCGAGCCCCGGGGGTGCCTGGCGCGAATCCGGGCTCCGTGGGCCGCCTGGGGACCGAGCACCCCCGGGGTCCACCCTTTGGCGGGGCCCGGGGGCCAGAGCTCGGCTCGGCGGCGGCCGCCGTTGCGCTGCCCGGCCACGGGGCGGTGAAATGGACAGCCTGGCAAAGGCTGGGAGGAATCGGAGCTCATGCCCCCTTTAATGTTGGTCAACGGTGAGGAGCGGCGCCGGGTCCATGGGGGCCAGCCAGGGCCGAGCCCCGGGGGTGCCTGGCGCGAATCCGGGCTCCGTGGGCCGCCTGGGGACCGAGCACCCCCGGGGTCCACCCTTTGGCGGGGCCCGGGGGCCAGAGCTCGGCTCGGCGGCGGCCGCCGTTGCGCTGCCCGGCCACGGGGCGGTGAAATGGACAGCCTGGCAAAGGCTGGGGGGAATCGGAGCTCATGCCCCCTTTAATGTTGGTCAACGGTGAGGAGCCGCGCCGGGTCCATGGGGGCCAGCCAGGGCCGAGCCCCGGGGGTGCCTGGCGCGAATCCGGGCTCCGTGGGCCGCCTGGGGACCGAGCACCCCCGGGGTCCACCCTTTGGCGGGGCCCGGGGGCCAGAGCTCGGCTCGGCGGCGGCCGCCGTTGCGCTGCCCGGCCACGGGGCGGTGAAATGGACAGCCTGGCAAAGGCTGGGAGGAATCGGAGCTCATGCCCCCTTTAATGTTGGTCAACGGTGAGGAGCGGCGCCGGGTCCATGGGGGCCAGCCAGGGCCGAGCCCCGGGGGTGCCTGGCGCGAATCCGGGCTCCGTGGGCCGCCTGGGGGCCGAGCACCCCCGGGGTCCACCCTTTGGCGGGGCCCGGGGGCCAGAGCTCGGCTCGGCGGCGGCCGCCGTTGCGCTGCCCGGCCACGGGGCGGGCAAATGGACAGCCTGGCAAAGGCTGGGAGGAATCGGAGCTCATGCCCCCTTTAATGTTGGTCAACGGTGAGGAGCGGCGCCGGGTCCATGGGGGCCAGCCAGGGCCGAGCCCCGGGGGTGCCTGGCGCGAATCCGGGCTCCGTGGGCCGCCTGGGGACCGAGCACCCCCGGGGTCCACCCTTTGGCGGGTCCCGGGGGCCAGAGCTCGGCTCGGCGGCGGCCGCCGTTGCGCTGCCCGGCCACGGGGCGGGCAAATGGACAGCCTGGCAAAGGCTGGGAGGAATCGGAGCTCATGCCCCCTTTAATGTTGGTCATCGGTGAGGAGCGGCGCCGGGTCCATGGGGGCCAGCCAGGGCCGAGCCCCGGGGGTGCCTGGCGCGAATCCGGGCTCCGTGGGCCGCCTGGGGGCCGAGCACCCCCGGGGTCCACCCTTTGACGGTGCCCGTGGGCCAGAGCTTGGCTCGGCGGCGGCCGTTGTTGCGCTGCCCGGCCACGGGGCGGGGAAATGGACAGCCTGGCAAAGGCTGGGAGGAATCGGAGCTCATGCCCCCTTTAATGCCTGTCACCAGTGCGTGGCGGAGGTGCGAGAGGCGGAGATCGGAGGCTCCCAGACAGGGGAGAAGAGGGAGAAATTGATCAAAACGGGGTAAAACGGGCGAAAGCCTGCCTGCCTGCCTGCGTTCCTCCTTCATGTCGTTCCTCCACGGCTTCGTCACGGAGGGAGATCGCAGGCTCCCAGACAGGGGAGAAGAGGGAGAAATTGATCAAAACGGGGTAAAACGGGCGAAAGCCTGCCTGCCTGCCTGCGTTCCTCCTTCATGTCGTTCCTCCACGGCTTCGTCACGGAGGGAGATCGCAGGCTCCCAGACAGGGGAGAGGGAGAAATTGATCAAAACGGGGTAAAACGGGCGAAAGCCTGCCTGCCTGCCTGCGTTCCTCCTTCATGTCGTTCCTCCACGGCTTCGTCACGGAGGGAGATCGCAGGCTCCCAGACAGGGGAGAGGGAGAAATTGTTCAAAACGGGGTAAAACGGGCGAAAGCCTGCCTGCCTGCCTGCCTGCCTCCCTCCCTCCCTCCCTCCCTCATTTCGTTCCTCCACGGCTTCATCACGGAGGGAGATCGCAGGCTCCCAGACACGGGAGAAGAGGGAGAAATTGATCAAAACGGGGTAAAACGGGCGAACGCCTGCCTGCCTGCCTGCCTGCCTCCCTCCCTCATGTCGTTCCTCCACGGCTTCATCTCGGAGGGAGATCGCAGGCTCCCAGACACGGGAGAAGAGGGAGAGATGTGGGAAAATCCGTTAAAACACCGTACGGGCGCTCCCTCCCTCCCTCCCTCCCTCATTTCGTTCCTCCACGGCTTCATCACGGAGGGAGATCGCAGGCTCCCAGACACGGGAGAAGAGGGAGAAATTGATCAAAACGGGGTAAAACGGGCGAACGCCTGCCTGCCTGCCTGCCTGCCTCCCTCCCTCATTTCGTTCCTCCACGGCTTCATCACGGAGGGAGATCGCAGGCTCCCAGACACGGGAGAAGAGGGAGAGATGTGGGGAAAATCCGTTAAAACACCGTACGGGCGCTCCCTCGCTTGTTTCCGGTGTTAAAGCGAGGCGGCCGGAGTACCAGGGGTACGGGAGGGTGGACGGGAGAAGGTCCCGGGGTGATCGGCGGAGCTCCGGCCGCCTCCGCCCGCTCCTTCTCCCCGTCAAAAACTTTGAAAAAAACGCAGCAGCAGTGATTTCCACACGTCTAAGTTTGAGACGGGGAGAAGGCGCGGGGGAAGCGGCGGACCTCCGGCCGCCTCCTCCCGCGCCTTCCCCCCGTCTAACACTTAGAAAAATTTCAGCAGCAGTGAGTTTCAAACCTCTAAGTTTGAGACGGGGAGAAGGCGGGCGCGGAAGCGGGAAGAGGTCCGCCGCTTCCCCTTCTCCCTCCCGTCTGACACACTTAGGGGGGGTTTTCCAAGCTACCCTTCGCACGATTTGAGAAACCTGGTTTTTGAAAAGTGGGACCTCCAGAGAAGGGGTCCGGGCTGCCTCCCACTTCGTTCCCCGTGCAGGGGAGGCCCCATATCGGCCAGACTCGGCCGCCTCAACAGCCTCACCAGCCCCAGGGCAACAGAAACACACACCCTG
>JANUFT010000397.1:65000-75000 GCA_037127435.1 Epinephelus malabaricus | reverse complement strand
AAAGTGAAATGATAAAGTCCCACAGAGGGGCGTCCAGGCTGAGGGGGAGCCTGGACGCAGGCCCTGGTGCAAAGTACTGGGGTGGTGGAGAGTACCAGAGGCGCGGAGCCTCTGCTGGAGTACCAGAGGCACGGAGCACTTAGGAAAAATCCTCTAAGTGTGAGACAGGGAGAAGGCGCTGGCGGAGGCAGCGGGAGGTCCGCTGCTTTCCCTCCTTCCTTCCTCCCGTGTGACACAGTTTGGGGTGGTTTTCCAAGCCACCCTCTGCACGGTTTCAGAAAGGTGGTTGTCGGAAAGCAGGGGCTCCAGAGAAGTGGGCCTGGCTGAGCTGGAGAACCAGGGGAGCGGAGAGAGAATGAAGCCTGGAAGGGAGAGGTGAGACAGTCTTAGCACTGGTGATGGAGTACCAGAGGCACGGAGCCTCTGCTGGAGTACCAGAGGCACGGAGCCTCTGCTGGAGTACCAGAGGCACGGAGCTTCGGCTGGAGTACCAGAGGCACGGAGCCTCTGCTGGAGTACCAGAGGCACGGAGCCTCTGCTGGAGTACCAGAGGCACGGAGCACTTAGGAAAAATCCTCTAAGTGTGAGACAGGGAGAAGGCGCTGGCGGAGGCAGCGGGAGGTCCGCTGCTTTCCCTCCTTCCTTCCTCCCGTGTGACACAGTTTGGGGGGGTTTTCCAAGCCACCCTCTGCACGGTTTAAGAAAGGTGGTTGTCGGAAAGCAGGGGCTCCAGAGAAGTGGGCCTGGCTGAGCTGGAGAACCAGGGGAGCGGAGAGAGAATGAAGCCTGGAAGGGAGAGGTGAGACAGTCTTAGCACTGGTGATGGAGTACCAGAGGCACGGAGCCTCTGCTGGAGTACCAGAGGCACGGAGCCTCTGCTGGAGTACCAGAGGCACGGAGCTTCGGCTGGAGTACCAGAGGCACGGAGCCTCTGCTGGAGTACCAGAGGCACGGAGCCTCTGCTGGAGTACCAGAGGCACGGAGCACTTAGGAAAAATCCTCTAAGTGTGAGACAGGGAGAAGGCGCTGGCGGAGGCAGCGGGAGGTCCGCTGCTTTCCCTCCTTCCTTCCTCCCGTGTGACACAGTTTGGGGGGGTTTTCCAAGCCACCCTCTGCACGGTTTAAGAAAGGTGGTTGTCGGAAAGCAGGGGCTCCAGAGAAGTGGGCCTGGCTGAGCTGGAGAACCAGGGGAGCGGAGAGAGAATGAAGCCTGGAAGGGAGAGGTGAGACAGTCTTAGCACTGGTGATGGAGTACCAGAGGCACGGAGCCTCTGCTGGAGTACCAGAGGCACGGAGCCTCTGCTGGAGTACCAGAGGCACGGAGCTTCGGCTGGAGTACCAGAGGCACGGAGCCTCTGCTGGAGTACCAGAGGCACGGAGCCTCTGCTGGAGTACCAGAGGCACGGAGCACTTAGGAAAAATCCTCTAAGTGTGAGACAGGGAGAAGGCGCTGGCGGAGGCAGCGGGAGGTCCGCTGCTTTCCCTCCTTCCTTCCTCCTGTGTGACACAGTTTGGGGGGGTTTTCCAAGCCACCCTCTGCAAGGTTTCAGAAAGGTGGTTGTCGGAAAGCAGGGGCTCCAGAGAAGTGGGCCTGGCTGAGCTGGAGTACCGACCAGGCTCTGCTGGAGGACCAGAGGTGTGGAGGCTCTGCTGGAGAACCAGGGGAGCGGAGGCTCTGCTGGAGTACCAGGGGCGCTGAGGCTCTGCTGGAGTACCAGGGGCGCGGAGGCTCTGCTGGAGTACCAGGGGCGCGAAGCGCTGGGCGGCGCGGCCAAGGGGGTTTAGTCCGTGGAGGGGTGCTTAAGTGTGGGTACCCAGGAGCGGCCGGTGCGCTGGGTGCTCCGGGGGGGGGCCGGCCGGCTGGCGGGCGGGCCGGAGGGGGCACCCCGGAGAGGGGAGAGAGGAGGCCGGGAGGGAGAAGGAGTGAGAGGGAGGTGGGTGGGCGGGCTGGGTGAAGTGAGGGTGGAAGACGGGGGGTTCATTCCCCCTTTAATGCCTGCATGCAGGGCTGGGTGGAGGTGGGAGAGAGAGAGAGGGGGCTCCCCAGGCAGGGGAGAGCCACAGACAGAGGGCTGGGTGAAGTGAGGATGGGAGACGGGGGTTCATTCCCCCTTTAATGCCTGCATGCAGGGGTGGATGGAGGTGGGAGAGAGAGGGGCCTCCCCAGGCAGGGGAGAGCCACAGACAGAGGGCTGGGTGAAGTGAGGATGGGAGACGGGGGGTTCATTCCCCCTTTAATGCCTGCCTGCCTGCCTGCCTGCATGCAGGGCGGGGTGGAGGTGGGAGAGAGAGGGGCCTCCCCAGGCAGGGGAGAGCCACAGACAGAGGGCTGGGTGAAGTGAGGATGGGAGACGGGGGGTTCATTCCCCCTTTAATGCCTGCCTGCAGGGCTGGGTGGAGGTGGGAGAGAGAGAGGGGGCTCCCCAGGCAGGGGAGAGCCACAGACAGAGGGCTGGCTGAAGTGAGGATGGGAGACGGCGGGTTCATTCCCCCTTTAATGCCTGCATGCAGGGCTGGGTGGAGGTGGGAGAGAGAGAGGGGGCTCCCCAGGCAGGGGAGAGCCACAGACAGAGGGCCGGCTGAAGTGAGGATGGGAGACGGCGGGTTCATTCCCCCTTTAATGCCTGCATGCAGGGCTGGGTGGAGGTGGGAGAGAGAGAGAGGGGGCTCCCCAGGCAGGGGAGAGCCACAGACAGAGGGCTGGGTGAAGTGAGGATGGGAGACGGGGGTTCATTCCCCCTTTAATGCCTGCATGCAGGGGTGGATGGAGGTGGGAGAGAGAGGGGCCTCCCCAGGCAGGGGAGAGCCACAGACAGAGGGCTGGGTGAAGTGAGGATGGGAGACGGGGGGTTCATTCCCCCTTTAATGCCTGCCTGCCTGCCTGCCTGCATGCAGGGCTGGGTGGAGGTGGGAGAGAGAGGGGCCTCCCCAGGCAGGGGAGAGCCACAGACAGAGGGCTGGGTGAAGTGAGGATGGGAGACGGGGGGTTCATTCCCCCTTTAATGCCTGCCTGCAGGGCTGGGTGGAGGTGGGAGAGAGAGAGGGGGCTCCCCAGGCAGGGGAGAGCCACAGACAGAGGGCTGGCTGAAGTGAGGATGGGAGACGGCGGGTTCATTCCCCCTTTAATGCCTGCATGCAGGGCTGGGTGGAGGTGGGAGAGAGAGAGGGGGCTCCCCAGGCAGGGGAGAGCCACAGACAGAGGGCCGGCTGAAGTGAGGATGGGAGACGGCGGGTTCATTCCCCCTTTAATGCCTGCATGCAGGGCTGGGTGGAGGTGGGAGAGAGAGAGGGGGCTCCCCAGGCAGGGGAGAGCCACAGACAGAGGGCTGGGTGAAGTGAGGATGGGAGACGGGGGGTTCATTCCCCCTTTAATGCCTGCCTGCCTGCATGCAGGGCTGGGTGGAGGTGGGAGAGAGAGGGGCCTCCCCAGGCAGGGGAGAGCCACAGACAGAGGGCTGGGTGAAGTGAGGATGGGAGACTGGGGGTTCATTCCCCCTTTAATGCCTGCATGCAGGGCTGGGTGGAGGTGGGTTAGGGTGAGAGGCCTGGGGGTGGGAGTGGGCTCCAGCAGGCAGGGGGAGAGAAGAGAGCCACATAACAGGGTGCTGGGTGAAGTGAGGATGGGAGACGGGGGGTTCATTCCCCCTTTAATGCCTGCATGCAGGGCTGGGTGGAGGTGGGAGAGAGAGGGGGCTCCCCAAGCAGGGGAGAGCCACACAACAGGGTGCTGGGTGAAGTGAGGATGGGAGAAGAGGGATACATGCCCCCCTTTAATGCCTGCAGCCAGAGCTGGGTGGAGGTGGGTTAGGGTGAGAGGCCTGGGGGTTGGAGAGGGCTCCAGCAGGCAGGGGGAGAGAGGAGAGCCACACAACAGGGTGCTGGGTGAAGTGAGGATGGGAGAAGAGGGATACATGCCCCCCTTTAATGCCTGCAGCCAGAGCTGGGTGGAGGTAGGAGAAAGCTAGAGGCCTGGGAGTTAGACAGCCTCCAGCAGGCAGGGGGAGAAAAGAGAAGAGAAGAGAAGAGAGCCACAGAGAGCCACAGACAGCTGGGTGAAGTGGGGATGCAAGAGCTGGGTTAAATCCCACCTTTGACCCCTGTAGCCAGGGCTGGGTGGAGGTGGGAGAGAGAGCTGGAGGCCTGGGAGTTACAGAGCCTCCAGCAGGCAGGGGGAGAGAAGAGAAGAGAGCCACAGAGAGCCACAGACAGCTGGGTGAAGTGGGGATGCAGGAGCTGGGTTAAATCCCACCTTTGACCCCTGCATCCAGGGCTGGGTGGAGGTGGGAGAGAGAGCTGGAGGCCTGGGAGTTACAGAGCCTCCAGCAGGCAGGGGGAGAGAAGAGAAGAGAGCCACAGAGAGCCACAGACAGCTGGGTGAAGTGGGGATGCAGGAGCTGGGTTAAATCCCACCTTTGACCCCTGCATCCAGGGCTGGGTGGAGGTGGGAGAGAGAGCTGGAGGCCTGGGAGTTACAGAGCCTCCAGCAGGCAGGGGGAGAGAAGAGAAGAGAGCCACAGACAGCTGGGTGAAGTGGGGATGGAAGAGCTGGGTTAAATCCCACCTTTGACCCCTGCAGCCAGAGCTGGGTGGAGGTGGGAGAGAGAGCTGGAGGCCTGGGAGTTAGACAGCCTCCAGCAGGCAGGGGGGAGAGAAGAGAAGAGAGCCACAGAGAGCCACAGACAGCTGGGTGAAGTGGGGATGGAAGAGCCTGGATAAATCCCACCTTTAATGCCTGCATCCAGGGCTGGGTGGAGGTGGGAGAGAGCTGGAGGCCTGGGAGTTAGACAGCCTCCAGCAGGCAGGGGGAGAGAAGAGAAGAGAGCCACAGACAGCTGGGTGAAGTGGGGATGGAAGAGCTGGGTTAAATCCCACCTTTAATGGCTGCAGCTAGAGCTGGGTGGAGGTGGGAGAAAGCTAGAGGCCTGGGAGTTAGACAGCCTCCAGCAGGCAGGGGGGAGAGAGAAGAGAAGAGAGCCACAGAGAGCCACAGACAGCTGGGTGAAGTGGGGATGCAGGAGCTGGGTTAAATCCCACCTTTAATGCCTGCAGCCAGAGCTGGGTGGAGGTGGGAGAGAGAGCTGGAGGCCTGGGAGTTAGACAGCCTCCAGCAGGCAGGGGGAGAGAAGAGAAGAGAGCCACAGAGAGCTACAGGCAGCTGGGTGAAGTGGGGATGCAAGAGCTCGGTTAAATCCCACCTTTGACCCCTGCAGCCAGAGCTGGGTGGAGGTGGGAGAGAGAGCTGGGGGCCTGGGAGTTACAGAGCCTCCAGCAGGCAGGGGGGAGAGAAGAGAAGAGAGCCACAGACAGCTGGGTGAAGTGGGGATGCAGGAGCTGGGTTAAATCCCACCTTTGACCCCTGTAGCCAGGGCTGGGTGGAGGTGGGAGAGAGAGCTGGAGGCCTGGGAGTTAGACAGCCTCCAGCAGGCAGGGGGAGAGAAGAGAAGAGAGCCACAGAGAGCCACAGACAGCTGGGTGAAGTGGGGATGCAAGAGCTGGGTTAAATCCCACCTTTGACCCCTGCATCCAGGGCTGGGTGGAGGTGGGAGAGAGAGCTGGAGGCCTGGGAGTTAGACAGCCTCCAGCAGGCAGGGGGAGAGAAGAGAAGAGAGCCACAGACAGCTGGGTGAAGTGGGGATGCAAGAGCTGGGTTAAATCCCACCTTTGACCCCTGCAGCCAGAGCTGGGTGGAGGTGGGAGAGAGAGCTGGAGGCCTGGGAGTTAGACAGCCTCCAGCAGGCAGGGGGAGAGAAGAGAAGAGAGCCACAGACAGCTGGGTGAAGTGGGGATGCAAGAGCTGGGTTAAATCCCACCTTTGACCCCTGCAGCCAGAGCTGGGTGGAGGTGGGAGAGAGAGCTGGAGGCCTGGGAGTTAGACAGCCTCCAGCAGGCAGGGGGAGAGAAGAGAAGAGAGCCACAGAGAGCCACAGGCAGCTGGGTGAAGTGGGGATGGAAGAGCTGGGGTCAATCCCACCTTTAATGCCTGCAGCCAGAGCTGGGTGGAGGTGGGGGAGATAGAGATGGAGGCCTGGGAGTTAGACAGCCTCCAGCAGGCAGGGGGAGAGAAGAGAAGAGAGCCACAGAGAGCTACAGGCAGCTGGGTGAAGTGGGGATGCAAGAGCTCGGTTAAATCCCACCTTTGACCCCTGCAGCCAGAGCTGGGTGGAGGTGGGAGAGAGAGCTGGGGGCCTGGGAGTTACAGAGCCTCCAGCAGGCAGGGGGGAGAGAAGAGAAGAGAGCCACAGACAGCTGGGTGAAGTGGGGATGCAGGAGCTGGGTTAAATCCCACCTTTGACCCCTGTAGCCAGGGCTGGGTGGAGGTGGGAGAGAGAGCTGGAGGCCTGGGAGTTAGACAGCCTCCAGCAGGCAGGGGGAGAGAAGAGAAGAGAGCCACAGACAGCTGGGTGAAGTGGGGATGGAAGAGCTGGGTTAAATCCCACCTTTAATGCCTGCAGCCAGAGCTGGGTGGAGGTGGGAGAGAGAGCTGGAGGCCTGGGAGTTAGACAGCCTCCAGCAGGCAGGGGGAGAGAAGAGAAGAGAGCCACAGACAGCTGGGTGAAGTGGGGATGCAGGAGCTGGGTTAAATCCCACCTTTGACCCCTGTAGCCAGAGCTGGGTGGAGGTGGGAGAGAGAGCTGGAGGCCTGGGAGTTAGACAGCCTCCAGCAGGCAGGGGGAGAGAAGAGAAGAGAGCCACAGAGAGCTACAGGCAGCTGGGTGAAGTGGGGATGCAAGAGCTGGGTTAAATCCCACCTTTAATGCCTGCATCCAGGGCTGGGTGTGGAGGTGGGAGAGAGCTGGAGGCCTGGGAGTTAGACAGCCTCCAGCAGGCAGGGGGAGAGAAGAGAAGAGAGCCACAGACAGCTGGGTGAAGTGGGGATGCAGGAGCTGGGTTAAATCCCACCTTTGACCCCTGTAGCCAGAGCTGGGTGGAGGTGGGAGAGAGAGCTGGAGGCCTGGGAGTTAGACAGCCTCCAGCAGGCAGGGGGAGAGAAGAGAAGAGAGCCACAGACAGCTGGGTGAAGTGGGGATGCAGGAGCTGGGTTAAATCCCACCTTTGACCCCTGCAGCCAGAGCTGGGTGGAGGTGGGAGAGAGAGCTGGAGGCCTGGGAGTTACAGAGCCTCCAGCAGGCAGGGGGAGAGAAGAGAAGAGAGCCACAGACAGCTGGGTGAAGTGGGGATGGAGGAGCTGGGATAAATCCCACCTTTAACGCCTGCATCCAGGGCTGGGTGGAGGTGGGAGAGAGAGCTGGAGGCCTGGGAGTTAGACAGCCTCCAGCAGGCAGGGGGGAGAGAAGAGAAGAGAGCCACAGACAGCTGGGTGAAGTGGGGATGGAGGAGCTGGGATAAATCCCACCTTTAACGCCTGCAGCCAGGGCTGGGTGGAGGTGGGAGAGAGAGCTGGAGGCCTGGGAGTTAGACAGCCTCCAGCAGGCAGGGGGAGAGAAGAGAAGAGAGCCACAGACAGCTGGGTGAAGTGGGGATGGAAGAGCTGGGTTAAATCCCACCTTTAATGCCTGCAGCCAGAGCTGGGTGGAGGTGGGAGAGAGAGCTGGAGGCCTGGGAGTTAGACAGCCTCCAGCAGGCAGGGGGAGAGAAGAGAAGAGAGCCACAGACAGCTGGGTGAAGTGGGGATGCAGGAGCTGGGTTAAATCCCACCTTTGACCCCTGTAGCCAGAGCTGGGTGGAGGTGGGAGAGAGAGCTGGAGGCCTGGGAGTTAGACAGCCTCCAGCAGGCAGGGGGAGAGAAGAGAAGAGAGCCACAGACAGCTGGGTGAAGTGGGGATGGAAGAGCTGGGTTAAATCCCACCTTTGACCCCTGTAGCCAGAGCTGGGTGGAGGTGGGAGAGAGAGAGCTGGAGGCCTGGGAGTTAGACAGCCTCCAGCAGGCAGGGGGGAGAGAAGAGAAGAGAGCCACAGAGAGCCACAGACAGCTGGGTGAAGTGGGGATGGAAGAGCTGGGTTAAATCCCACCTTTAATGCCTGCAGCCAGAGCTGGGTGGAGGTGGGAGAGAGAGCTGGAGGCCTGGGAGTTAGACAGCCTCCAGCAGGCAGGGGGAGAGAAGAGAAGAGAAGAGAGCCACAGACAGCTGGGTGAAGTGGGGATGCAGGAGCTGGGTTAAATCCCACCTTTGACCCCTGCAGCCAGAGCTGGGTGGAGGTGGGAGAGAGAGCTGGAGGCCTGGGAGTTAGACAGCCTCCAGCAGGCAGGGGGAGAGAAGAGAAGAGAAGAGAAGAGAGCCACAGAGAGCTACAGGCAGCTGGGTGAAGTGGGGAAGCAAGAGCTGGGTTAAATCCCACCTTTGACCCCTGCAGCCAGAGCTGGGTGGAGGTGGGAGAGAGAGCTGGAGGCCTGGGAGTTAGACAGCCTCCAGCAGGCAGGGGGGAGAGAAGAGAAGAGAGCCACAGAGAGCCACCGACAGCTGGGTGAGGTGGGGATGCAAGAGCTGGGTTAAATCCCACCTTTAATGCCTGCATCCAGGGCTGGGTGTGGAGGTGGGAGAGAGCTGGAGGCCTGGGAGTTAGACAGCCTCCAGCAGGCAGGGGGGAGAGAAGAGAAGAGAGCCACAGAGAGCCACCGACAGCTGGGTGAGGTGGGGATGCAAGAGCTGGGTTAAATCCCACCTTTAATGCCTGCATCCAGAGCTGGGTGAAATTGGGAGAGGCGGAGGGCGCCGGGTCCATGGGGGCCAGCCAGGGCCGAGCCCCGGGGGTGCCTGGCGCGAATCCGGGCTCCGTGGGCCGCCTGGGGACCGAGCACCCCCGGGGTCCACCCTTTGGCGGGGCCCGGGGGCCAGAGCTCGGCTCGGCGGCGGCCGCCGTTGCGCTGCCCGGCCACGGGGCGGTGAAATGGACAGCCTGGCAAAGGCTGGGAGGAATCGGAGCTCATGCCCCCTTTAATGTTGGTCAACGGTGAGGAGCGGCGCCGGGTCCATGGGGGCCAGCCAGGGCCGAGCCCCGGGGGTGCCTGGCGCGAATCCGGGCTCCGTGGGCCGCCTGGGGGCCGAGCACCCCCGGGGTCCACCCTTTGGCGGGGCCCGGGGGCCAGAGCTCGGCTCGGCGGCGGCCGCCGTTGCGCTGCCCGGCCACGGGGCGGGCAAATGGACAGCCTGGCAAAGGCTGGGAGGAATCGGAGCTCATGCCCCCTTTAATGTTGGTCAACGGTGAGGAGCGGCGCCGGGTCCATGGGGGCCAGCCAGGGCCGAGCCCCGGGGGTGCCTGGCGCGAATCCGGGCTCCGTGGGCCGCCTGGGGACCGAGCACCCCCGGGGTCCACCCTTTGGCGGGTCCCGGGGGCCAGAGCTCGGCTCGGCGGCGGCCGCCGTTGCGCTGCCCGGCCACGGGGCGGGCAAATGGACAGCCTGGCAAAGGCTGGGAGGAATCGGAGCTCATGCCCCCTTTAATGTTGGTCATCGGTGAGGAGCGGCGCCGGGTCCATGGGGGCCAGCCAGGGCCGAGCCCCGGGGGTGCCTGGCGCGAATCCGGGCTCCGTGGGCCGCCTGGGGGCCGAGCACCCCCGGGGTCCACCCTTTGACGGTGCCCGTGGGCCAGAGCTTGGCTCGGCGGCGGCCGTTGTTGCGCTGCCCGGCCACGGGGCGGGGAAATGGACAGCCTGGCAAAGGCTGGGAGGAATCGGAGCTCATGCCCCCTTTAATGCCTGTCACCAGTGCGTGGCGGAGGTGCGAGAGGCGGAGATCGGAGGCTCCCAGACAGGGGAGAAGAGGGAGAAATTGATCAAAACGGGGTAAAACGGGCGAAAGCCTGCCTGCCTGCCTGCGTTCCTCCTTCATGTCGTTCCTCCACGGCTTCGTCACGGAGGGAGATCGCAGGCTCCCAGACAGGGGAGAAGAGGGAGAAATTGATCAAAACGGGGTAAAACGGGCGAAAGCCTGCCTGCCTGCCTGCGTTCCTCCTTCATGTCGTTCCTCCACGGCTTCGTCACGGAGGGAGATCGCAGGCTCCCAGACAGGGGAGAGGGAGAAATTGATCAAAACGGGGTAAAA
>JANUFT010000397.1:45000-55000 GCA_037127435.1 Epinephelus malabaricus | reverse complement strand
TTTGGGGTGGTTTTCCAAGCCACCCTCTGCACGGTTTCAGAAAGGTGGTTGTCGGAAAGCAGGGGCTCCAGAGAAGTGGGCCTGGCTGAGCTGGAGAACCAGGGGAGCGGAGAGAGAATGAAGCCTGGAAGGGAGAGGTGAGACAGTCTTAGCACTGGTGATGGAGTACCAGAGGCACGGAGCCTCTGCTGGAGTACCAGAGGCACGGAGCCTCTGCTGGAGTACCAGAGGCACGGAGCTTCGGCTGGAGTACCAGAGGCACGGAGCCTCTGCTGGAGTACCAGAGGCACGGAGCCTCTGCTGGAGTACCAGAGGCACGGAGCACTTAGGAAAAATCCTCTAAGTGTGAGACAGGGAGAAGGCGCTGGCGGAGGCAGCGGGAGGTCCGCTGCTTTCCCTCCTTCCTTCCTCCCGTGTGACACAGTTTGGGGGGGTTTTCCAAGCCACCCTCTGCACGGTTTAAGAAAGGTGGTTGTCGGAAAGCAGGGGCTCCAGAGAAGTGGGCCTGGCTGAGCTGGAGAACCAGGGGAGCGGAGAGAGAATGAAGCCTGGAAGGGAGAGGTGAGACAGTCTTAGCACTGGTGATGGAGTACCAGAGGCACGGAGCCTCTGCTGGAGTACCAGAGGCACGGAGCCTCTGCTGGAGTACCAGAGGCACGGAGCTTCGGCTGGAGTACCAGAGGCACGGAGCCTCTGCTGGAGTACCAGAGGCACGGAGCCTCTGCTGGAGTACCAGAGGCACGGAGCACTTAGGAAAAATCCTCTAAGTGTGAGACAGGGAGAAGGCGCTGGCGGAGGCAGCGGGAGGTCCGCTGCTTTCCCTCCTTCCTTCCTCCCGTGTGACACAGTTTGGGGGGGTTTTCCAAGCCACCCTCTGCACGGTTTAAGAAAGGTGGTTGTCGGAAAGCAGGGGCTCCAGAGAAGTGGGCCTGGCTGAGCTGGAGAACCAGGGGAGCGGAGAGAGAATGAAGCCTGGAAGGGAGAGGTGAGACAGTCTTAGCACTGGTGATGGAGTACCAGAGGCACGGAGCCTCTGCTGGAGTACCAGAGGCACGGAGCCTCTGCTGGAGTACCAGAGGCACGGAGCTTCGGCTGGAGTACCAGAGGCACGGAGCCTCTGCTGGAGTACCAGAGGCACGGAGCCTCTGCTGGAGTACCAGAGGCACGGAGCACTTAGGAAAAATCCTCTAAGTGTGAGACAGGGAGAAGGCGCTGGCGGAGGCAGCGGGAGGTCCGCTGCTTTCCCTCCTTCCTTCCTCCTGTGTGACACAGTTTGGGGGGGTTTTCCAAGCCACCCTCTGCAAGGTTTCAGAAAGGTGGTTGTCGGAAAGCAGGGGCTCCAGAGAAGTGGGCCTGGCTGAGCTGGAGTACCGACCAGGCTCTGCTGGAGGACCAGAGGTGTGGAGGCTCTGCTGGAGAACCAGGGGAGCGGAGGCTCTGCTGGAGTACCAGGGGCGCTGAGGCTCTGCTGGAGTACCAGGGGCGCGGAGGCTCTGCTGGAGTACCAGGGGCGCGAAGCGCTGGGCGGCGCGGCCAAGGGGGTTTAGTCCGTGGAGGGGTGCTTAAGTGTGGGTACCCAGGAGCGGCCGGTGCGCTGGGTGCTCCGGGGGGGGGCCGGCCGGCTGGCGGGCGGGCCGGAGGGGGCACCCCGGAGAGGGGAGAGAGGAGGCCGGGAGGGAGAAGGAGTGAGAGGGAGGTGGGTGGGCGGGCTGGGTGAAGTGAGGGTGGAAGACGGGGGGTTCATTCCCCCTTTAATGCCTGCATGCAGGGCTGGGTGGAGGTGGGAGAGAGAGAGAGGGGGCTCCCCAGGCAGGGGAGAGCCACAGACAGAGGGCTGGGTGAAGTGAGGATGGGAGACGGGGGTTCATTCCCCCTTTAATGCCTGCATGCAGGGGTGGATGGAGGTGGGAGAGAGAGGGGCCTCCCCAGGCAGGGGAGAGCCACAGACAGAGGGCTGGGTGAAGTGAGGATGGGAGACGGGGGGTTCATTCCCCCTTTAATGCCTGCCTGCCTGCCTGCCTGCATGCAGGGCGGGGTGGAGGTGGGAGAGAGAGGGGCCTCCCCAGGCAGGGGAGAGCCACAGACAGAGGGCTGGGTGAAGTGAGGATGGGAGACGGGGGGTTCATTCCCCCTTTAATGCCTGCCTGCAGGGCTGGGTGGAGGTGGGAGAGAGAGAGGGGGCTCCCCAGGCAGGGGAGAGCCACAGACAGAGGGCTGGCTGAAGTGAGGATGGGAGACGGCGGGTTCATTCCCCCTTTAATGCCTGCATGCAGGGCTGGGTGGAGGTGGGAGAGAGAGAGGGGGCTCCCCAGGCAGGGGAGAGCCACAGACAGAGGGCCGGCTGAAGTGAGGATGGGAGACGGCGGGTTCATTCCCCCTTTAATGCCTGCATGCAGGGCTGGGTGGAGGTGGGAGAGAGAGAGAGGGGGCTCCCCAGGCAGGGGAGAGCCACAGACAGAGGGCTGGGTGAAGTGAGGATGGGAGACGGGGGTTCATTCCCCCTTTAATGCCTGCATGCAGGGGTGGATGGAGGTGGGAGAGAGAGGGGCCTCCCCAGGCAGGGGAGAGCCACAGACAGAGGGCTGGGTGAAGTGAGGATGGGAGACGGGGGGTTCATTCCCCCTTTAATGCCTGCCTGCCTGCCTGCCTGCATGCAGGGCTGGGTGGAGGTGGGAGAGAGAGGGGCCTCCCCAGGCAGGGGAGAGCCACAGACAGAGGGCTGGGTGAAGTGAGGATGGGAGACGGGGGGTTCATTCCCCCTTTAATGCCTGCCTGCAGGGCTGGGTGGAGGTGGGAGAGAGAGAGGGGGCTCCCCAGGCAGGGGAGAGCCACAGACAGAGGGCTGGCTGAAGTGAGGATGGGAGACGGCGGGTTCATTCCCCCTTTAATGCCTGCATGCAGGGCTGGGTGGAGGTGGGAGAGAGAGAGGGGGCTCCCCAGGCAGGGGAGAGCCACAGACAGAGGGCCGGCTGAAGTGAGGATGGGAGACGGCGGGTTCATTCCCCCTTTAATGCCTGCATGCAGGGCTGGGTGGAGGTGGGAGAGAGAGAGGGGGCTCCCCAGGCAGGGGAGAGCCACAGACAGAGGGCTGGGTGAAGTGAGGATGGGAGACGGGGGGTTCATTCCCCCTTTAATGCCTGCCTGCCTGCATGCAGGGCTGGGTGGAGGTGGGAGAGAGAGGGGCCTCCCCAGGCAGGGGAGAGCCACAGACAGAGGGCTGGGTGAAGTGAGGATGGGAGACTGGGGGTTCATTCCCCCTTTAATGCCTGCATGCAGGGCTGGGTGGAGGTGGGTTAGGGTGAGAGGCCTGGGGGTGGGAGTGGGCTCCAGCAGGCAGGGGGAGAGAAGAGAGCCACATAACAGGGTGCTGGGTGAAGTGAGGATGGGAGACGGGGGGTTCATTCCCCCTTTAATGCCTGCATGCAGGGCTGGGTGGAGGTGGGAGAGAGAGGGGGCTCCCCAAGCAGGGGAGAGCCACACAACAGGGTGCTGGGTGAAGTGAGGATGGGAGAAGAGGGATACATGCCCCCCTTTAATGCCTGCAGCCAGAGCTGGGTGGAGGTGGGTTAGGGTGAGAGGCCTGGGGGTTGGAGAGGGCTCCAGCAGGCAGGGGGAGAGAGGAGAGCCACACAACAGGGTGCTGGGTGAAGTGAGGATGGGAGAAGAGGGATACATGCCCCCCTTTAATGCCTGCAGCCAGAGCTGGGTGGAGGTAGGAGAAAGCTAGAGGCCTGGGAGTTAGACAGCCTCCAGCAGGCAGGGGGAGAAAAGAGAAGAGAAGAGAAGAGAGCCACAGAGAGCCACAGACAGCTGGGTGAAGTGGGGATGCAAGAGCTGGGTTAAATCCCACCTTTGACCCCTGTAGCCAGGGCTGGGTGGAGGTGGGAGAGAGAGCTGGAGGCCTGGGAGTTACAGAGCCTCCAGCAGGCAGGGGGAGAGAAGAGAAGAGAGCCACAGAGAGCCACAGACAGCTGGGTGAAGTGGGGATGCAGGAGCTGGGTTAAATCCCACCTTTGACCCCTGCATCCAGGGCTGGGTGGAGGTGGGAGAGAGAGCTGGAGGCCTGGGAGTTACAGAGCCTCCAGCAGGCAGGGGGAGAGAAGAGAAGAGAGCCACAGAGAGCCACAGACAGCTGGGTGAAGTGGGGATGCAGGAGCTGGGTTAAATCCCACCTTTGACCCCTGCATCCAGGGCTGGGTGGAGGTGGGAGAGAGAGCTGGAGGCCTGGGAGTTACAGAGCCTCCAGCAGGCAGGGGGAGAGAAGAGAAGAGAGCCACAGACAGCTGGGTGAAGTGGGGATGGAAGAGCTGGGTTAAATCCCACCTTTGACCCCTGCAGCCAGAGCTGGGTGGAGGTGGGAGAGAGAGCTGGAGGCCTGGGAGTTAGACAGCCTCCAGCAGGCAGGGGGGAGAGAAGAGAAGAGAGCCACAGAGAGCCACAGACAGCTGGGTGAAGTGGGGATGGAAGAGCCTGGATAAATCCCACCTTTAATGCCTGCATCCAGGGCTGGGTGGAGGTGGGAGAGAGCTGGAGGCCTGGGAGTTAGACAGCCTCCAGCAGGCAGGGGGAGAGAAGAGAAGAGAGCCACAGACAGCTGGGTGAAGTGGGGATGGAAGAGCTGGGTTAAATCCCACCTTTAATGGCTGCAGCTAGAGCTGGGTGGAGGTGGGAGAAAGCTAGAGGCCTGGGAGTTAGACAGCCTCCAGCAGGCAGGGGGGAGAGAGAAGAGAAGAGAGCCACAGAGAGCCACAGACAGCTGGGTGAAGTGGGGATGCAGGAGCTGGGTTAAATCCCACCTTTAATGCCTGCAGCCAGAGCTGGGTGGAGGTGGGAGAGAGAGCTGGAGGCCTGGGAGTTAGACAGCCTCCAGCAGGCAGGGGGAGAGAAGAGAAGAGAGCCACAGAGAGCTACAGGCAGCTGGGTGAAGTGGGGATGCAAGAGCTCGGTTAAATCCCACCTTTGACCCCTGCAGCCAGAGCTGGGTGGAGGTGGGAGAGAGAGCTGGGGGCCTGGGAGTTACAGAGCCTCCAGCAGGCAGGGGGGAGAGAAGAGAAGAGAGCCACAGACAGCTGGGTGAAGTGGGGATGCAGGAGCTGGGTTAAATCCCACCTTTGACCCCTGTAGCCAGGGCTGGGTGGAGGTGGGAGAGAGAGCTGGAGGCCTGGGAGTTAGACAGCCTCCAGCAGGCAGGGGGAGAGAAGAGAAGAGAGCCACAGAGAGCCACAGACAGCTGGGTGAAGTGGGGATGCAAGAGCTGGGTTAAATCCCACCTTTGACCCCTGCATCCAGGGCTGGGTGGAGGTGGGAGAGAGAGCTGGAGGCCTGGGAGTTAGACAGCCTCCAGCAGGCAGGGGGAGAGAAGAGAAGAGAGCCACAGACAGCTGGGTGAAGTGGGGATGCAAGAGCTGGGTTAAATCCCACCTTTGACCCCTGCAGCCAGAGCTGGGTGGAGGTGGGAGAGAGAGCTGGAGGCCTGGGAGTTAGACAGCCTCCAGCAGGCAGGGGGAGAGAAGAGAAGAGAGCCACAGACAGCTGGGTGAAGTGGGGATGCAAGAGCTGGGTTAAATCCCACCTTTGACCCCTGCAGCCAGAGCTGGGTGGAGGTGGGAGAGAGAGCTGGAGGCCTGGGAGTTAGACAGCCTCCAGCAGGCAGGGGGAGAGAAGAGAAGAGAGCCACAGAGAGCCACAGGCAGCTGGGTGAAGTGGGGATGGAAGAGCTGGGGTCAATCCCACCTTTAATGCCTGCAGCCAGAGCTGGGTGGAGGTGGGGGAGATAGAGATGGAGGCCTGGGAGTTAGACAGCCTCCAGCAGGCAGGGGGAGAGAAGAGAAGAGAGCCACAGAGAGCTACAGGCAGCTGGGTGAAGTGGGGATGCAAGAGCTCGGTTAAATCCCACCTTTGACCCCTGCAGCCAGAGCTGGGTGGAGGTGGGAGAGAGAGCTGGGGGCCTGGGAGTTACAGAGCCTCCAGCAGGCAGGGGGGAGAGAAGAGAAGAGAGCCACAGACAGCTGGGTGAAGTGGGGATGCAGGAGCTGGGTTAAATCCCACCTTTGACCCCTGTAGCCAGGGCTGGGTGGAGGTGGGAGAGAGAGCTGGAGGCCTGGGAGTTAGACAGCCTCCAGCAGGCAGGGGGAGAGAAGAGAAGAGAGCCACAGACAGCTGGGTGAAGTGGGGATGGAAGAGCTGGGTTAAATCCCACCTTTAATGCCTGCAGCCAGAGCTGGGTGGAGGTGGGAGAGAGAGCTGGAGGCCTGGGAGTTAGACAGCCTCCAGCAGGCAGGGGGAGAGAAGAGAAGAGAGCCACAGACAGCTGGGTGAAGTGGGGATGCAGGAGCTGGGTTAAATCCCACCTTTGACCCCTGTAGCCAGAGCTGGGTGGAGGTGGGAGAGAGAGCTGGAGGCCTGGGAGTTAGACAGCCTCCAGCAGGCAGGGGGAGAGAAGAGAAGAGAGCCACAGAGAGCTACAGGCAGCTGGGTGAAGTGGGGATGCAAGAGCTGGGTTAAATCCCACCTTTAATGCCTGCATCCAGGGCTGGGTGTGGAGGTGGGAGAGAGCTGGAGGCCTGGGAGTTAGACAGCCTCCAGCAGGCAGGGGGAGAGAAGAGAAGAGAGCCACAGACAGCTGGGTGAAGTGGGGATGCAGGAGCTGGGTTAAATCCCACCTTTGACCCCTGTAGCCAGAGCTGGGTGGAGGTGGGAGAGAGAGCTGGAGGCCTGGGAGTTAGACAGCCTCCAGCAGGCAGGGGGAGAGAAGAGAAGAGAGCCACAGACAGCTGGGTGAAGTGGGGATGCAGGAGCTGGGTTAAATCCCACCTTTGACCCCTGCAGCCAGAGCTGGGTGGAGGTGGGAGAGAGAGCTGGAGGCCTGGGAGTTACAGAGCCTCCAGCAGGCAGGGGGAGAGAAGAGAAGAGAGCCACAGACAGCTGGGTGAAGTGGGGATGGAGGAGCTGGGATAAATCCCACCTTTAACGCCTGCATCCAGGGCTGGGTGGAGGTGGGAGAGAGAGCTGGAGGCCTGGGAGTTAGACAGCCTCCAGCAGGCAGGGGGGAGAGAAGAGAAGAGAGCCACAGACAGCTGGGTGAAGTGGGGATGGAGGAGCTGGGATAAATCCCACCTTTAACGCCTGCAGCCAGGGCTGGGTGGAGGTGGGAGAGAGAGCTGGAGGCCTGGGAGTTAGACAGCCTCCAGCAGGCAGGGGGAGAGAAGAGAAGAGAGCCACAGACAGCTGGGTGAAGTGGGGATGGAAGAGCTGGGTTAAATCCCACCTTTAATGCCTGCAGCCAGAGCTGGGTGGAGGTGGGAGAGAGAGCTGGAGGCCTGGGAGTTAGACAGCCTCCAGCAGGCAGGGGGAGAGAAGAGAAGAGAGCCACAGACAGCTGGGTGAAGTGGGGATGCAGGAGCTGGGTTAAATCCCACCTTTGACCCCTGTAGCCAGAGCTGGGTGGAGGTGGGAGAGAGAGCTGGAGGCCTGGGAGTTAGACAGCCTCCAGCAGGCAGGGGGAGAGAAGAGAAGAGAGCCACAGACAGCTGGGTGAAGTGGGGATGGAAGAGCTGGGTTAAATCCCACCTTTGACCCCTGTAGCCAGAGCTGGGTGGAGGTGGGAGAGAGAGAGCTGGAGGCCTGGGAGTTAGACAGCCTCCAGCAGGCAGGGGGGAGAGAAGAGAAGAGAGCCACAGAGAGCCACAGACAGCTGGGTGAAGTGGGGATGGAAGAGCTGGGTTAAATCCCACCTTTAATGCCTGCAGCCAGAGCTGGGTGGAGGTGGGAGAGAGAGCTGGAGGCCTGGGAGTTAGACAGCCTCCAGCAGGCAGGGGGAGAGAAGAGAAGAGAAGAGAGCCACAGACAGCTGGGTGAAGTGGGGATGCAGGAGCTGGGTTAAATCCCACCTTTGACCCCTGCAGCCAGAGCTGGGTGGAGGTGGGAGAGAGAGCTGGAGGCCTGGGAGTTAGACAGCCTCCAGCAGGCAGGGGGAGAGAAGAGAAGAGAAGAGAAGAGAGCCACAGAGAGCTACAGGCAGCTGGGTGAAGTGGGGAAGCAAGAGCTGGGTTAAATCCCACCTTTGACCCCTGCAGCCAGAGCTGGGTGGAGGTGGGAGAGAGAGCTGGAGGCCTGGGAGTTAGACAGCCTCCAGCAGGCAGGGGGGAGAGAAGAGAAGAGAGCCACAGAGAGCCACCGACAGCTGGGTGAGGTGGGGATGCAAGAGCTGGGTTAAATCCCACCTTTAATGCCTGCATCCAGGGCTGGGTGTGGAGGTGGGAGAGAGCTGGAGGCCTGGGAGTTAGACAGCCTCCAGCAGGCAGGGGGGAGAGAAGAGAAGAGAGCCACAGAGAGCCACCGACAGCTGGGTGAGGTGGGGATGCAAGAGCTGGGTTAAATCCCACCTTTAATGCCTGCATCCAGAGCTGGGTGAAATTGGGAGAGGCGGAGGGCGCCGGGTCCATGGGGGCCAGCCAGGGCCGAGCCCCGGGGGTGCCTGGCGCGAATCCGGGCTCCGTGGGCCGCCTGGGGACCGAGCACCCCCGGGGTCCACCCTTTGGCGGGGCCCGGGGGCCAGAGCTCGGCTCGGCGGCGGCCGCCGTTGCGCTGCCCGGCCACGGGGCGGTGAAATGGACAGCCTGGCAAAGGCTGGGAGGAATCGGAGCTCATGCCCCCTTTAATGTTGGTCAACGGTGAGGAGCGGCGCCGGGTCCATGGGGGCCAGCCAGGGCCGAGCCCCGGGGGTGCCTGGCGCGAATCCGGGCTCCGTGGGCCGCCTGGGGGCCGAGCACCCCCGGGGTCCACCCTTTGGCGGGGCCCGGGGGCCAGAGCTCGGCTCGGCGGCGGCCGCCGTTGCGCTGCCCGGCCACGGGGCGGGCAAATGGACAGCCTGGCAAAGGCTGGGAGGAATCGGAGCTCATGCCCCCTTTAATGTTGGTCAACGGTGAGGAGCGGCGCCGGGTCCATGGGGGCCAGCCAGGGCCGAGCCCCGGGGGTGCCTGGCGCGAATCCGGGCTCCGTGGGCCGCCTGGGGACCGAGCACCCCCGGGGTCCACCCTTTGGCGGGTCCCGGGGGCCAGAGCTCGGCTCGGCGGCGGCCGCCGTTGCGCTGCCCGGCCACGGGGCGGGCAAATGGACAGCCTGGCAAAGGCTGGGAGGAATCGGAGCTCATGCCCCCTTTAATGTTGGTCATCGGTGAGGAGCGGCGCCGGGTCCATGGGGGCCAGCCAGGGCCGAGCCCCGGGGGTGCCTGGCGCGAATCCGGGCTCCGTGGGCCGCCTGGGGGCCGAGCACCCCCGGGGTCCACCCTTTGACGGTGCCCGTGGGCCAGAGCTTGGCTCGGCGGCGGCCGTTGTTGCGCTGCCCGGCCACGGGGCGGGGAAATGGACAGCCTGGCAAAGGCTGGGAGGAATCGGAGCTCATGCCCCCTTTAATGCCTGTCACCAGTGCGTGGCGGAGGTGCGAGAGGCGGAGATCGGAGGCTCCCAGACAGGGGAGAAGAGGGAGAAATTGATCAAAACGGGGTAAAACGGGCGAAAGCCTGCCTGCCTGCCTGCGTTCCTCCTTCATGTCGTTCCTCCACGGCTTCGTCACGGAGGGAGATCGCAGGCTCCCAGACAGGGGAGAAGAGGGAGAAATTGATCAAAACGGGGTAAAACGGGCGAAAGCCTGCCTGCCTGCCTGCGTTCCTCCTTCATGTCGTTCCTCCACGGCTTCGTCACGGAGGGAGATCGCAGGCTCCCAGACAGGGGAGAGGGAGAAATTGATCAAAACGGGGTAAAACGGGCGAAAGCCTGCCTGCCTGCCTGCGTTCCTCCTTCATGTCGTTCCTCCACGGCTTCGTCACGGAGGGAGATCGCAGGCTCCCAGACAGGGGAGAGGGAGAAATTGTTCAAAACGGGGTAAAACGGGCGAAAGCCTGCCTGCCTGCCTGCCTGCCTCCCTCCCTCCCTCCCTCCCTCATTTCGTTCCTCCACGGCTTCATCACGGAGGGAGATCGCAGGCTCCCAGACACGGGAGA
>JANUFT010000397.1:25000-35000 GCA_037127435.1 Epinephelus malabaricus | reverse complement strand
CTTCGGCTGGAGTACCAGAGGCACGGAGCCTCTGCTGGAGTACCAGAGGCACGGAGCCTCTGCTGGAGTACCAGAGGCACGGAGCACTTAGGAAAAATCCTCTAAGTGTGAGACAGGGAGAAGGCGCTGGCGGAGGCAGCGGGAGGTCCGCTGCTTTCCCTCCTTCCTTCCTCCCGTGTGACACAGTTTGGGGGGGTTTTCCAAGCCACCCTCTGCACGGTTTAAGAAAGGTGGTTGTCGGAAAGCAGGGGCTCCAGAGAAGTGGGCCTGGCTGAGCTGGAGAACCAGGGGAGCGGAGAGAGAATGAAGCCTGGAAGGGAGAGGTGAGACAGTCTTAGCACTGGTGATGGAGTACCAGAGGCACGGAGCCTCTGCTGGAGTACCAGAGGCACGGAGCCTCTGCTGGAGTACCAGAGGCACGGAGCTTCGGCTGGAGTACCAGAGGCACGGAGCCTCTGCTGGAGTACCAGAGGCACGGAGCCTCTGCTGGAGTACCAGAGGCACGGAGCACTTAGGAAAAATCCTCTAAGTGTGAGACAGGGAGAAGGCGCTGGCGGAGGCAGCGGGAGGTCCGCTGCTTTCCCTCCTTCCTTCCTCCCGTGTGACACAGTTTGGGGGGGTTTTCCAAGCCACCCTCTGCACGGTTTAAGAAAGGTGGTTGTCGGAAAGCAGGGGCTCCAGAGAAGTGGGCCTGGCTGAGCTGGAGAACCAGGGGAGCGGAGAGAGAATGAAGCCTGGAAGGGAGAGGTGAGACAGTCTTAGCACTGGTGATGGAGTACCAGAGGCACGGAGCCTCTGCTGGAGTACCAGAGGCACGGAGCCTCTGCTGGAGTACCAGAGGCACGGAGCTTCGGCTGGAGTACCAGAGGCACGGAGCCTCTGCTGGAGTACCAGAGGCACGGAGCCTCTGCTGGAGTACCAGAGGCACGGAGCACTTAGGAAAAATCCTCTAAGTGTGAGACAGGGAGAAGGCGCTGGCGGAGGCAGCGGGAGGTCCGCTGCTTTCCCTCCTTCCTTCCTCCTGTGTGACACAGTTTGGGGGGGTTTTCCAAGCCACCCTCTGCAAGGTTTCAGAAAGGTGGTTGTCGGAAAGCAGGGGCTCCAGAGAAGTGGGCCTGGCTGAGCTGGAGTACCGACCAGGCTCTGCTGGAGGACCAGAGGTGTGGAGGCTCTGCTGGAGAACCAGGGGAGCGGAGGCTCTGCTGGAGTACCAGGGGCGCTGAGGCTCTGCTGGAGTACCAGGGGCGCGGAGGCTCTGCTGGAGTACCAGGGGCGCGAAGCGCTGGGCGGCGCGGCCAAGGGGGTTTAGTCCGTGGAGGGGTGCTTAAGTGTGGGTACCCAGGAGCGGCCGGTGCGCTGGGTGCTCCGGGGGGGGGCCGGCCGGCTGGCGGGCGGGCCGGAGGGGGCACCCCGGAGAGGGGAGAGAGGAGGCCGGGAGGGAGAAGGAGTGAGAGGGAGGTGGGTGGGCGGGCTGGGTGAAGTGAGGGTGGAAGACGGGGGGTTCATTCCCCCTTTAATGCCTGCCTGCCTGCCTGGCAGGGGAGAGCCACAGACAGAGGGCTGGGTGAAGTGAGGATGGGAGACGGGGGGTTCATTCCCCCTTTAATGCCTGCCTGCAGGGCTGGGTGGAGGTGGGAGAGAGAGAGGGGGCTCCCCAGGCAGGGGAGAGCCACAGACAGAGGGCTGGGTGAAGTGAGGATGGGAGACGGCGGGTTCATTCCCCCTTTAATGCCTGCATGCAGGGGGGAGGTGGGAGAGAGAGAGGGGGCTCCCCAGGCAGGGGAGAGCCACAGACAGAGGGCCGGCTCCCCAGGCAGGGGAGAGCCACAGACAGAGGGCTGGGTGAAGTGAGGATGGGAGACTGGGGGTTCATTCCCCCTTTAATGCCTGCCTGCCTGCCTGCCTGCATGCAGGGCTGGGTGGAGGTGGGAGAGAGAGAGGCAGAGAGCCACAGGAGGGCTGGGTGAAGTGAGGATGGGAGACTCCCCCCTTTAGGCAGGGCTGGGTGGAGAGCTCCCCACAGACAGAGGGCTGGCTGAAGTGAGGATGGGAGACGGCGGGTTCATTCCCCCTTTAATGCCTGCATGCAGGGCTGGGTGGAGGTGGGAGAGAGAGAGAGAGAGGGGGCTCCCCAGGCAGGGGAGAGCCACAGACAGAGGGCTGGCTGAAGTGAGGATGGGAGACGGCGGGTTCATTCCCCCTTTAATGCCTGCATGCAGGGCTGGGTGGAGGTGGGGGAGAGAGAGAGGGGGCTCCCCAGGCAGGGGAGAGCCACAGACAGAGGGCTGGGTGAAGTGAGGATGGGAGACGGGGGTTCATTCCCCCTTTAATGCCTGCATGCAGGGCTGGGTTGGAGGTGGGGGGAGAGAGAGAGGGGGCTCCCCAGGCAGGGGAGAGCCACAGACAGAGGGCTGGGTGAAGTGAGGATGGGAGACTGGGGGTTCATTCCCCCTTTAATGCCTGCATGCAGGGCTGGGTGGAGGTGGGTTAGGGTGAGAGGCCTGGGGGTGGGAGTGGGCTCCAGCAGGCAGGGGGAGAGAAGAGAGAGCCACAATGCCTGCATGCAGGGTGCTGGGGGAGAGCCACACAACAGGGTGAAGTGAGGATGGGAGAAGAGGGATACATGCCCCCCTTTAATGCCTGCAGCCAGAGCTGGGTGGAGGTGGGTTAGGGTGAGAGGCCTGGGGGTTGGAGAGGGCTCCAGCAGGCAGGGGGAGAGAGGAGAGCCACACAACAGGGTGCTGGGTGAAGTGAGGATGGGAGAAGAGGGATACATCCCCCCCTTTAATGCCTGCAGCCAGAGCTGGGTGGAGGTGGGAAAGGGTGAGAGGCCTGGGGGTTGGACAGGGCTCCAGCAGGCAGGGGGAGAGAGAAGAGAAGAGAAGAGAGCCACAGAGAGCCACAGACAGCTGGGTGAAGTGGGGATGCAAGAGCTGGGTTAAATCCCACCTTTAATGCCTGTAGCCAGAGCTGGGTGGAGGTGGGAGAGAGAGCTGGAGGCCTGGGAGTTAGACAGCCTCCAGCAGGCAGGGGGAGAGAGAGAAGAGAGCCACAGAGAGCCACAGACAGCTGGGTGAAGTGGGGATGCAGGAGCTGGGTTAAATCCCACCTTTGACCCCTGCATCCAGGGCTGGGTGGAGGTGGGAGAGAGAGCTGGAGGCCTGGGAGTTACAGAGCCTCCAGCAGGCAGGGGGAGAGAAGAGAAGAGAGCCACAGAGAGCCACAGACAGCTGGGTGAAGTGGGGATGCAGGAGCTGGGTTAAATCCCACCTTTGACCCCTGCATCCAGGGCTGGGTGGAGGTGGGAGAGAGAGCTGGAGGCCTGGGAGTTACAGAGCCTCCAGCAGGCAGGGGGAGAGAAGAGAAGAGAGCCACAGACAGCTGGGTGAAGTGGGGATGGAAGAGCTGGGTTAAATCCCACCTTTGACCCCTGCAGCCAGAGCTGGGTGGAGGTGGGAGAGAGAGCTGGAGGCCTGGGAGTTAGACAGCCTCCAGCAGGCAGGGGGGAGAGAAGAGAAGAGAGCCACAGAGAGCCACAGACAGCTGGGTGAAGTGGGGATGGAAGAGCCTGGATAAATCCCACCTTTAATGCCTGCATCCAGGGCTGGGTGGAGGTGGGAGAGAGCTGGAGGCCTGGGAGTTAGACAGCCTCCAGCAGGCAGGGGGAGAGAAGAGAAGAGAGCCACAGACAGCTGGGTGAAGTGGGGATGGAAGAGCTGGGTTAAATCCCACCTTTAATGGCTGCAGCTAGAGCTGGGTGGAGGTGGGAGAAAGCTAGAGGCCTGGGAGTTAGACAGCCTCCAGCAGGCAGGGGGGAGAGAGAAGAGAAGAGAGCCACAGAGAGCCACAGACAGCTGGGTGAAGTGGGGATGCAGGAGCTGGGTTAAATCCCACCTTTAATGCCTGCAGCCAGAGCTGGGTGGAGGTGGGAGAGAGAGCTGGAGGCCTGGGAGTTAGACAGCCTCCAGCAGGCAGGGGGAGAGAAGAGAAGAGAGCCACAGAGAGCTACAGGCAGCTGGGTGAAGTGGGGATGCAAGAGCTCGGTTAAATCCCACCTTTGACCCCTGCAGCCAGAGCTGGGTGGAGGTGGGAGAGAGAGCTGGGGGCCTGGGAGTTACAGAGCCTCCAGCAGGCAGGGGGGAGAGAAGAGAAGAGAGCCACAGACAGCTGGGTGAAGTGGGGATGCAGGAGCTGGGTTAAATCCCACCTTTGACCCCTGTAGCCAGGGCTGGGTGGAGGTGGGAGAGAGAGCTGGAGGCCTGGGAGTTAGACAGCCTCCAGCAGGCAGGGGGAGAGAGAGAAGAGAGCCACAGAGAGCCACAGACAGCTGGGTGAAGTGGGGATGCAGGAGCTGGGTTAAATCCCACCTTTGACCCCTGCAGCCAGGGCTGGGTGGAGGTGGGAGAGAGAGCTGGAGGCCTGGGAGTTAGACAGCCTCCAGCAGGCAGGGGGAGAGAAGAGAAGAGAGCCACAGACAGCTGGGTGAAGTGGGGATGCAAGAGCTGGGTTAAATCCCACCTTTGACCCCTGCATCCAGGGCTGGGTGGAGGTGGGAGAGAGAGCTGGAGGCCTGGGAGTTAGACAGCCTCCAGCAGGCAGGGGGAGAGAAGAGAAGAGAGCCACAGACAGCTGGGTGAAGTGGGGATGCAAGAGCTGGGTTAAATCCCACCTTTGACCCCTGCAGCCAGAGCTGGGTGGAGGTGGGGGAGAGAGAGCTGGAGGCCTGGGAGTTAGACAGCCTCCAGCAGGCAGGGGGAGAGAAGAGAAGAGAGCCACAGACAGCTGGGTGAAGTGGGGATGGAGAGCTGGGATAAATCCCACCTTTAATGCCTGCAGCCAGAGCTGGGTGGAGGTGGGAGAGAGAGCTGGAGGCCTGGGAGTTAGACAGCCTCCAGCAGGCAGGGGGAGAGAAGAGAAGAGAGCCACAGAGAGCCACAGGCAGCTGGGTGAAGTGGGGATGGAAGAGCTGGGGTCAATCCCACCTTTAATGCCTGCAGCCAGAGCTGGGTGGAGGTGGGGGAGAGAGAGATGGAGGCCTGGGAGTTAGACAGCCTCCAGCAGGCAGGGGGAGAGAAGAGAAGAGAGCCACAGACAGCTGGGTGAAGTGGGGATGCAGGAGCTGGGTTAAATCCCACCTTTGACCCCTGCAGCCAGGGCTGGGTGGAGGTGGGAGAGAGAGCTGGAGGCCTGGGAGTTAGACAGCCTCCAGCAGGCAGGGGGAGAGAAGAGAAGAGAGCCACAGAGAGCCACAGGCAGCTGGGTGAAGTGGGGATGGAAGAGCTGGGTTAAATCCCACCTTTAATGCCTGCAGCCAGAGCTGGGTGGAGGTGGGGGAGAGAGAGCTGGAGGCCTGGGAGTTAGACAGCCTCCAGCAGGCAGGGGGAGAGAAGAGAAGAGAGCCACAGACAGCTGGGTGAAGTGGGGATGCAGGAGCTGGGTTAAATCCCACCTTTAACCCCTGTAGCCAGGGCTGGGTGGAGGTGGGAGAGAGAGCTGGAGGCCTGGGAGTTAGACAGCCTCCAGCAGGCAGGGGGAGAGAAGAGAAGAGAGCCACAGAGAGCCACAGGCAGCTGGGTGAAGTGGGGATGGAAGAGCTGGGTTAAATCCCACCTTTAATGCCTGCAGCCAGAGCTGGGTGGAGGTGGGGGAGAGAGCTGGAGGCCTGGGAGTTAGACAGCCTCCAGCAGGCAGGGGGAGAGAAGAGAAGAGAGCCACAGACAGCTGGGTGAAGTGGGGATGCAGGAGCTGGGTTAAATCCCACCTTTAACCCCTGTAGCCAGAGCTGGGTGGAGGTGGGAGAGAGAGCTGGAGGCCTGGGAGTTAGACAGCCTCCAGCAGGCAGGGGGAGAGAAGAGAGCCACAGAGAGCCACAGACAGCTGGGTGAAGTGGGGATGGAAGAGCTGGGTTAAATCCCACCTTTAATGCCTGCATCCAGGGCTGGGTGGAGGTGGGAGAGAGAGCTGGAGGCCTGGGAGTTAGACAGCCTCCAGCAGGCAGGGGGGAGAGAAGAGAAGAGAGCCACAGACAGCTGGGTGAAGTGGGGATGGAGGAGCTGGGTTAAATCCCACCTTTGACCCCTGTAGCCAGAGCTGGGTGGAGGTGGGAGAGAGAGCTGGAGGCCTGGGAGTTAGACAGCCTCCAGCAGGCAGGGGGGAGAGAAGAGAGCCACAGAGAGCCACAGACAGCTGGGTGAAGTGGGGATGGAAGAGCTGGGTAAAATCCCACCTTTAACGCCTGCAGCCAGGGCTGGGTGGAGGTGGGAGAGAGAGCTGGAGGCCTGGGAGTTAGACAGCCTCCAGCAGGCAGGGGGGAGAGAAGAGAAGAGAGCCACAGAGAGCCACAGGCAGCTGGGTGAAGTGGGGATGGAAGAGCTGGGGTCAATCCCACCTTTAATGCCTGCAGCCAGAGCTGGGTGGAGGTGGGGGGGAGAGAGAGATGGAGGCCTGGGAGTTAGACAGCCTCCAGCAGGCAGGGGGAGAGAAGAGAAGAGAGCCACAGAGAGCTACAGGCAGCTGGGTGAAGTGGGGATGCAAGAGCTCGGTTAAATCCCACCTTTGACCCCTGCAGCCAGAGCTGGGTGGAGGTGGGAGAGAGAGCTGGAGGCCTGGGAGTTAGACAGCCTCCAGCAGGCAGGGGGAGAGAAGAGAAGAGAGCCACAGAGAGCCACAGACAGCTGGGTGAAGTGGGGATGCAAGAGCTGGGATAAATCCCACCTTTAATGCCTGCATCCAGGGCTGGGTGGAGGTGGGAGAGAGAGAGCTGGAGGCCTGGGAGTTAGACAGCCTCCAGCAGGCAGGGGGAGAGAAGAGAAGAGAGCTACAGACAGCTGGGTGAAGTGGGGATGGAAGAGCTGGGATCAATCCCACCTTTAATGCCTGCATCCAGGGCTGGGTGGAGGTGGGAGAGAGAGAGCTGGAGGCCTGGGAGTTAGACAGCCTCCAGCAGGCAGGGGGGAGAGAAGAGAAGAGAGCCACAGACAGCTGGGTGAAGTGGGAATGCAAGAGCTGGGTTAAATCCCACCTTTAATGCCTGCAGCCAGAGCTGGGTGGAGGTGGGGGAGAGAGAGCTGGAGGCCTGGGAGTTAGACAGCCTCCAGCAGGCAGGGGGAGAGAAGAGAAGAGAAGAGAGCCACAGAGAGCTACAGGCAGCTGGGTGAAGTGGGGATGCAAGAGCTGGGTTAAATCCCACCTTTGACCCCTGCAGCCAGAGCTGGGTGGAGGTGGGAGAGAGAGCTGGAGGCCTGGGAGTTAGACAGCCTCCAGCAGGCAGGGGAGAGAGAAGAGAAGAGAGCCACAGAGAGCCACAGGCAGCTGGGTGAAGTGGGGATGGAAGAGCTGGGGTCAATCCCACCTTTAATGCCTGCAGCCAGAGCTGGGTGGAGGTGGGGGGGGAGAGAGATGGAGGCCTGGGAGTTAGACAGCCTCCAGCAGGCAGGGGGGAGAGAAGAGAAGAGAGCCACAGAGAGCTACAGGCAGCTGGGTGAAGTGGGGATGCAAGAGCTGGGTTAAATCCCACCTTTGACCCCTGCATCCAGAGCTGGGTGAAATTGGGAGAGGCGGAGGGCGCCGGGTCCATGGGGGCCAGCCAGGGCCGAGCCCCGGGGGTGCCTGGCGCGAATCCGGGCTCCGTGGGCCGCCTGGGGACCGAGCACCCCCGGGGTCCACCCTTTGGCGGGGCCCGGGGGCCAGAGCTCGGCTCGGCGGCGGCCGCCGTTGCGCTGCCCGGCCACGGGGCGGTGAAATGGACAGCCTGGCAAAGGCTGGGGGGAATCGGAGCTCATGCCCCCTTTAATGTTGGTCAACGGTGAGGAGCCGCGCCGGGTCCATGGGGGCCAGCCAGGGCCGAGCCCCGGGGGTGCCTGGCGCGAATCCGGGCTCCGTGGGCCGCCTGGGGACCGAGCACCCCCGGGGTCCACCCTTTGGCGGGGCCCGGGGGCCAGAGCTCGGCTCGGCGGCGGCCGCCGTTGCGCTGCCCGGCCACGGGGCGGTGAAATGGACAGCCTGGCAAAGGCTGGGAGGAATCGGAGCTCATGCCCCCTTTAATGTTGGTCAACGGTGAGGAGCGGCGCCGGGTCCATGGGGGCCAGCCAGGGCCGAGCCCCGGGGGTGCCTGGCGCGAATCCGGGCTCCGTGGGCCGCCTGGGGACCGAGCACCCCCGGGGTCCACCCTTTGGCGGGGCCCGGGGGCCAGAGCTCGGCTCGGCGGCGGCCGCCGTTGCGCTGCCCGGCCACGGGGCGGGCAAATGGACAGCCTGGCAAAGGCTGGGAGGAATCGGAGCTCATGCCCCCTTTAATGTTGGTCAACGGTGAGGAGCGGCGCCGGGTCCATGGGGGCCAGCCAGGGCCGAGCCCCGGGGGTGCCTGGCGCGAATCCGGGCTCCGTGGGCCGCCTGGGGGCCGAGCACCCCCGGGGTCCACCCTTTGGCGGGTCCCGGGGGCCAGAGCTCGGCTCGGCGGCGGCCGCCGTTGCGCTGCCCGGCCACGGGGCGGGCAAATGGACAGCCTGGCAAAGGCTGGGAGGAATCGGAGCTCATGCCCCCTTTAATGTTGGTCAACGGTGAGGAGCGGCGCCGGGTCCATGGGGGCCAGCCAGGGCCGAGCCCCGGGGGTGCCTGGCGCGAATCCGGGCTCCGTGGGCCGCCTGGGGACCGAGCACCCGGGGGCCAGAGCTCGGCTCGGCGGCGGCCGCCGTTGCGCTGCCCGGCCACGGGGCGGGCAAATGGACAGCCTGGCAAAGGCTGGGAGGAATCGGAGCTCATGCCCCCTTTAATGTTGGTCATCGGTGAGGAGCGGCGCCGGGTCCATGGGGGCCAGCCAGGGCCGAGCCCCGGGGGTGCCTGGCGCGAATCCGGGCTCCGTGGGCCGCCTGGGGGCCGAGCACCCCCGGGGTCCACCCTTTGACGGTGCCCGTGGGCCAGAGCTTGGCTCGGCGGCGGCCGTTGTTGCGCTGCCCGGCCACGGGGCGGGGAAATGGACAGCCTGGCAAAGGCTGGGAGGAATCGGAGCTCATGCCCCCTTTAATGCCTGTCACCAGTGCGTGGCGGAGGTGCGAGAGGCGGAGATCGGAGGCTCCCAGACAGGGGAGAAGAGGGAGAAATTGATCAAAACGGGGTAAAACGGGCGAAAGCCTGCCTGCCTGCCTGCGTTCCTCCTTCATGTCGTTCCTCCACGGCTTCGTCACGGAGGGAGATCGCAGGCTCCCAGACAGGGGAGAAGAGGGAGAAATTGATCAAAACGGGGTAAAACGGGCGAAAGCCTGCCTGCCTGCCTGCGTTCCTCCTTCATGTCGTTCCTCCACGGCTTCGTCACGGAGGGAGATCGCAGGCTCCCAGACAGGGGAGAGGGAGAAATTGATCAAAACGGGGTAAAACGGGCGAAAGCCTGCCTGCCTGCCTGCGTTCCTCCTTCATGTCGTTCCTCCACGGCTTCGTCACGGAGGGAGATCGCAGGCTCCCAGACAGGGGAGAGGGAGAAATTGTTCAAAACGGGGTAAAACGGGCGAAAGCCTGCCTGCCTGCCTGCCTGCCTCCCTCCCTCCCTCCCTCCCTCATTTCGTTCCTCCACGGCTTCATCACGGAGGGAGATCGCAGGCTCCCAGACACGGGAGAAGAGGGAGAAATTGATCAAAACGGGGTAAAACGGGCGAACGCCTGCCTGCCTGCCTGCCTGCCTCCCTCCCTCATGTCGTTCCTCCACGGCTTCATCTCGGAGGGAGATCGCAGGCTCCCAGACACGGGAGAAGAGGGAGAGATGTGGGAAAATCCGTTAAAACACCGTACGGGCGCTCCCTCCCTCCCTCCCTCCCTCATTTCGTTCCTCCACGGCTTCATCACGGAGGGAGATCGCAGGCTCCCAGACACGGGAGAAGAGGGAGAAATTGATCAAAACGGGGTAAAACGGGCGAACGCCTGCCTGCCTGCCTGCCTGCCTCCCTCCCTCATTTCGTTCCTCCACGGCTTCATCACGGAGGGAGATCGCAGGCTCCCAGACACGGGAGAAG